>SJYX01014196.1:159243-230094 GCA_006410675.1 Oreotragus oreotragus | reverse complement strand
AGGCCCACTTGACTTCACATTCCAGGATGTCTGGCTCTAGATGAGTGATCACACCATTGTGATTATCCGGGTCATGAAAATCTTTTTTGTACAGTTCTTCTGTGTATTCTTGCCACCTCTTCTTAATATCTTCTGCTTCTGTACCATGTTAATGAACTGAAAGGCTCAATATTATTAAGATGTAAATTATCTTTAGATATTTAAATAATCTTTAGATTGATCTATACATTCAAGACAATTATGTATAATCTTAGTTTTTTTTTTTTTTTTCAAAATTGTTTAGTAAACAATTCTTTTAACTTTTCAGTATGTTTGAAACTTTTCATAATTATATAATGAGAAGACATAGGGAGCCAAAAAACCAACCCATGCAGATATGGACACTTGACTGACACCAGTGATTACATTGTCAGACAAGATCTTTTCAATGAATGTTACCAAGTCTAAGCTCCCTTCTGCTTACCACACAACAGGCCAATTAACTGGGAGATGAGGTGTTGAGGCAAGGAATATGACTTAATTTGGAAAGCCAACTGACCTAGAAGATGGCAGACTAAAGTCTCAAAATAACCAACTTATCAGGGTCTGGATGCCAGGTTCTTTTATAGAACAGAGAGGGAGAGGTGGTAAGGAAGTAAAGTAAAAAAGGCTATTTATCTTGCAAAACATGATACATTTTTCTGTAGCCATTCACGGGATTGTCTCTAACAAAGGTGCTTTAACAGTGCTCCTAGCTCAGTTGGTAAAGAATCTGCTTGCAATTCAGGAGACCTGGGTTCAATCCCTGGGTCAGAAAGATCCCCTAGAGGAGGAAATGGCAATCCACTCCGGTATTCTTGCCTGGAAAATCCTATGGACAGTGTAAGATAGGACCCCAGGGGCCATGATGGGCCACTCCTCCTCTCCCTCCCACCAGCTAATGGAAGGATCCTCCCAGATCCGGGGGACCAATGACAGCACACTTTGGCCGGTTGCCATGATGAGCAGCCCCTCCTCTCCCCCACCGGTGGGGGAAGTCCCTACCCCCTAACGGAGGGGGCCTCCTGGATCCCAGGGACCAATAACAGCACACTTCAACGGCTAAAGCCACCCCACGCCGGCCACGTTGAAGGACCTATCAGCTCACGACACCTCGCCGGGCAACCTATCCAAACCCCCATCCATTAACCTGGCCATCCCTCGCAACGTGCATATATAAACAAACTTCTAACACAGTCCGGCCGCTTGGACTTCCTCCACCTGCCCCTTTCCTGTCCAGGAACCCTACCCAGGAGCGCTTCCCATTAAAGCCTGTTAGATGCTCTTTTGGTGTCCTGGTCATCTTTTGCCTAACAGACAGAGGAGCCTGGCAGGCTGTAATCCATGGAGTTGCAACGAGTTGGACATGACTGAGCAACTAAAGCACCACCACCACTTTTCTCTGCAGATTCAGAGGAAATTCCAAGGTCAGGCCTTTCTCTGTCCATAGGTGCCACTTTCCCCAAATCCTGACCAGAGGGTCAGGGTTCCCTGAGGCAGGCCATTGTGTGTGATTATAATAACAAAAGCAACCAAAAGCAAAAAGGTAAATAAAAAGAAAACAGATCCAACATGGAATCAGAATTGGATCTTCCCTTCAATATAAATTGTGCTGGGTCAATCAGATATCTTAAAAATAAAATGATTAAAAGACCTTTGCATACTTCCAAGTCGTGGTGATATTGTCTTTGTGCATGTGTGTTTTAGAAACTTAAAGATCTATTTTTAATGCTAAAGTCTATGATCTGTGTAAAATTAATTTTTGTAACGGTGGGTTGAAGTCAACTTATTTTTTATTTAAAGCTGAGTGTAGTTCAAGATAATCTGTTAAACAGACTTTCACTACCCAGGTGGATTACTCTAACAAATTTTTTGAGAATTAGTTGAACATGAAATTAAAAAATTATTTCTGAATTTCTCTTCTGTTCTATTGATCTGTTTGTTGTCTTTATGCCAGTATCATTCTGTCTTGATTACAGTAGTTTTATATTGTCTTAAAGCCCTGTACTTTTATTCCTTAAGATTGTTTAAATATTTTAGGTCCTTTGTACTTTCACACACAAAACAGCTGCTGGGATTATTACAAATTACCCACAATGCATAATGTGCACAAAAAATCAATTATATTTGTATTGTGCATTTGACACATGAAATTTAAAACAATGAACTTTCTAGAAGATCACATAGATATATATCTTTATGATCTCAGAGTAGTTAAAGAAAAAAATCTCAGGATAGACATCTTAATAAACCAGATATCCATATCACTAGGGGTTTCCCTAATGGCTCAGTGGTAAGGAAACTGGTTGCAATGCAAAAGACACAGGAGATGCAGGTTTGATCCCTGGGTTGGGAAGATGCCCTAGAGGAGGTCATGACAACCCACTCCAGTATTTTTGCCTGGAAAATTCCATGGACAGAGGAGCCTGGTGGGTGACAGTCCATAGGGTCACAAAGAATAGAACATGACTGAAGCGACTGAGTACAGCATAGCACATAGCCATATCACTAACCATCTAAAACCCTTGCTCTATTGGATTATAGTAATAAAAGTTGAGGACATTTTTAAGCAAGTGAAAAATGCAAGCTAGAACATACAAGAAGTTATTTGCAATAAACACAACCACAATGCACTCATATACAGAATATGTACAAAGTTTTTCAAATGAATAGAAAAAAGACAGAGAAATCAATAGGAAAGTGGCCAAGAAGCCTGATGAAGCATTTCACAAAATAGATTATGAATAGTCAAAACTGTGCTTATCCTCACCTGTAATCTGAGAAATACAAATTAAACTGTGATGAGAGTTCATTATACTTCTTTCAGAGTGACCAATATTATTAGAAAGACTTTACTGGAGTACATACTGATGGAGATTTGAAACCATGAGAAGTTTCACACACTTGTGGTAGTAAAGTATATCCATTTTGAGGAAAATGAAAGTTGTGGCATATTCTACTGAGGTAAAATATACTTATTCCCTGTGATCCAGAAATTCCATTCAACAGAAATGCATGCACATGCATCCCAAAAAATATGTACAAGACACGTATGGCAGCATTGATTCAAAAGTTCACCAAATAAAATGGATTAAAAAAAGTCATACTTTTGTACAATGGGATACTATATAAAATGAAAAGGAATGAATATAGATATATGCAACTAGATGGATGCATGTCACAAAGAAAATATTGAGCAAAAGGAGTCTAACACAAAAGAATATACACTGTGTGTTTAAATAGATACAAATATATAGAGAGAAGTACATATAGATTTCAAAAGTCTCCAAAACCATTCTTAAATGACTAGGCACATGTCAAATGGGTAAGATTATAAATAAAATCTAGGAAATAGTTCCCATAAAACATGAAATCAAGAAAGTAGTTTGCAGATGGAAGACCCAGTATTGGAAAGACGGAGTGTGGCTTCTGGAGTTTGTCAATGTTCTATATTGGACATAGGTGTTGCTTTTTTTTGTGTTTGATGACTCAGGGAACTATGGATATTTGTCCATTCATCCGTCTTCTGTTGATGTTTCATAATAAAAAGACAAAAGTTTGCAAAGAGTAATGTTGAAACAAAAGAGATACAATTGACATGTGTAAAGTGCTAGAACACTGCCTCGGAGGCACATCCTGTGGGTTCAAATCCTAGTTCTTTCACTTCCTCAGTGTGTGTTTTGGGGCAAGTTACTTTAATTTCTTTTGATGTTGATTTTCCATCTGTAATAAAAAGGATTGCAGTTGTACCTTCGTTATAATTTGAGGTTTAAGTGAATGAATCCATTTTTTAAAAAGTGGTTAGAATAGCTGTGGCACATAGGTATTATTAAGCATTAATGTGGTCAGCATCTCCATAACCATCAGAGCATCAGAAGTGCAAAGGAAGGAGAACAGTTGGGAAATACGTTGGACTAAATAGGTGGAAACTTAAAAGCTAGTATAGCAGGTTAGGGGCTTCCTAGGTGGCGCTAGTGATTNCATAGATATATATCTTTATGATCTCAGAGTAGTTAAAGAAAAAAATCTCAGGATAGACATCTTAATAAACCAGATATCCATATCACTAGGGGTTTCCCTAATGGCTCAGTGGTAAGGAAACTGGTTGCAATGCAAAAGACACAGGAGATGCAGGTTTGATCCCTGGGTTGGGAAGATGCCCTAGAGGAGGTCATGACAACCCACTCCAGTATTTTTGCCTGGAAAATTCCATGGACAGAGGAGCCTGGTGGGTGACAGTCCATAGGGTCACAAAGAATAGAACATGACTGAAGCGACTGAGTACAGCATAGCACATAGCCATATCACTAACCATCTAAAACCCTTGCTCTATTGGATTATAGTAATAAAAGTTGAGGACATTTTTAAGCAAGTGAAAAATGCAAGCTAGAACATACAAGAAGTTATTTGCAATAAACACAACCACAATGCACTCATATACAGAATATGTACAAAGTTTTTCAAATGAATAGAAAAAAGACAGAGAAATCAATAGGAAAGTGGCCAAGAAGCCTGATGAAGCATTTCACAAAATAGATTATGAATAGTCAAAACTGTGCTTATCCTCACCTGTAATCTGAGAAATACAAATTAAACTGTGATGAGAGTTCATTATACTTCTTTCAGAGTGACCAATATTATTAGAAAGACTTTACTGGAGTACATACTGATGGAGATTTGAAACCATGAGAAGTTTCACACACTTGTGGTAGTAAAGTATATCCATTTTGAGGAAAATGAAAGTTGTGGCATATTCTACTGAGGTAAAATATACTTATTCCCTGTGATCCAGAAATTCCATTCAACAGAAATGCATGCACATGCATCCCAAAAAATATGTACAAGACACGTATGGCAGCATTGATTCAAAAGTTCACCAAATAAAATGGATTAAAAAAAGTCATACTTTTGTACAATGGGATACTATATAAAATGAAAATGAATGAATATAGATATATGCAACTAGATGGATGCATGTCACAAAGAAAATATTGAGCAAAAGGAGTCTAACACAAAAGAATATACACTGTGTGTTTAAATAGATACAAATATATAGAGAGAAGTACATATAGATTTCAAAAGTCTCCAAAACCATTCTTAAATGACTAGGCACATGTCAAATGGGTAAGATTATAAATAAAATCTAGGAAATAGTTCCCATAAAACATGAAATCAAGAAAGTAGTTTGCAGATGGAAGACCCAGTATTGGAAAGACGGAGTGTGGCTTCTGGAGTTTGTCAATGTTCTATATTGGACATAGGTGTTGCTTTTTTTTGTGTTTGATGACTCAGGGAACTATGGATATTTGTCCATTCATCCGTCTTCTGTTGATGTTTCATAATAAAAAGACAAAAGTTTGCAAAGAGTAATGTTGAAACAAAAGAGATACAATTGACATGTGTAAAGTGCTAGAACACTGCCTCGGAGGCACATCCTGTGGGTTCAAATCCTAGTTCTTTCACTTCCTCAGTGTGTGTTTTGGGGCAAGTTACTTTAATTTCTTTTGATGTTGATTTTCCATCTGTAATAAAAAGGATTGCAGTTGTACCTTCGTTATAATTTGAGGTTTAAGTGAATGAATCCATTTTTTAAAAAGTGGTTAGAATAGCTGTGGCACATAGGTATTATTAAGCATTAATGTGGTCAGCATCTCCATAACCATCAGAGCATCAGAAGTGCAAAGGAAGGAGAACAGTTGGGAAATACGTTGGACTAAATAGGTGGAAACTTAAAAGCTAGTATAGCAGGTTAGGGGCTTCCTAGGTGGCGCTAGTGATTAAAAAAAAAAAAAACACCTGCCTGCCAAGAGATGAGGGTTCAGTCCCTGGGTCAGGAAGATCCCCTATAGGAGGAAATGGCAACCCACTCAAGTATTCTTGCCTGGAGAATCCCACGGACAGAGGAGCCCTGCAGTCTACAGTGCATGGGGTTGCAGAGCGTCGGATGCAACTGAGCAACTAACCCAGCACGCAGCACATGGCAGGTTCAGTGCTTTGTGCTTTGTTCTGTGACAGTGTAGCACTAAAGATCAATAATAATAACACTCTTCTGAGATACTGGCATAATTTTACAGATAAGAACTGAAACTTAAAGGAATCCAGGGGCTTCCCTGGCAGTCCAGGGTTAAGAGTCTGCAGTTCCAAGGCATTGGACATGGGTCATGGGTCTAAGAGCCCAAATGCCCTGTAGTGGAACAAAAAATCAAATTAAAAAGAAATAATAATAAAAGAATTTAGTATCTTGCCCTTGATAATGTAACAAGCAAGTGGAAAATAGAAATTCAATCACTTTAGAAAGCTTAATCTGGCAGTTGGGTGTCAAATGGATTTGAATGGAAAGAGTCAGTAGGCAGGGGGCCAAATTAAGAGACTTTTTCAAATATTCCATCCAAATGGATAACAGTTGTGGTAGTGGGAACAGAAAATTGAGGATGGATGAGAATCAACAGGATTTGAAATGAGATTTAATGTGGTAGCAAGAGAGGAATCAAAGAGTAGTCCATGCTATTTAAGGCTGGGAGCCTAGAAAAAATGCTACCATCAACAAAAGCAAGGATCATAGGAGGAGTAGCAGGTTTGCACTGGGAGATGAAAAATTTAATTTAGAAGAAGCATAGTCATGGGATCTATTAGCACAATCATCATCATAATGAGAAACGTTTATTAAGCCCTGCATTATGTGAGCCTAGGCATCACAAAGCCAGCCCCATGGAGCTTCCTCCGCTGGAGGAAGAATAGTCAAAGGGGCTCCATGCAGCAGAGCGGATGACCCAGGGAAAGGAAAACCAAAAGCTTGACTTGGGCATTTGGTCAGCTTACTCATGGTGAAACCCTGGGCTGTTTAGAAACCTTTTGAAATCCATAGGAAACAAAAAGCAAGAGGAAGCTTTCTGGCACGATGGAAAGAAACCCGTGACAAATTTTGCCTGTGATGTGTCCTGTCAGAACTCCCTGAGTCTGCGCCAGGTTCTCCAGAATCTGGGCTGGGTATTGGGTGGTGCAGGGCTGGCTACCGGGCTGCAAGGAGGGAGCTAAAAGGTCTTTCCAGGAACAAAGCTGGAACCAAGCTAAGCTGTGAGGCAAGACCAGGTGCAAGGCTGTGAGAAAGCTACATCACCTGACTGTGAGCAGGCGGGCTGGAAGCAGAAAGAAGGCAAAGCAGTAGCATGTGGGGACCTTCCATGGTCTGGAGTTCCAGACTGTGTCTTTTTTACAAGGAGCCTCAGGACTTGGCTCTGGCTGATAAAGAAGTCTGCTGCAACAAAATGGGCAGAGAATTCCAGAGTGGAAAACAGACACACAAATGAAGGTAAAGAGCAAGAGAAAAAAATTTAAAAATGTATAGCTCACATTGTTCTTGAACTAAATAGGAACCCCAAAAGTACCTTGATAAATCTTTCCCCGAACTTATTTTAATCCTTCCAACTACTCTGTAAAGCCCACCACCGGCACCCCCCTTTTAAAGAAAGCCGATCTTAACATCTTATCTTTTATAAATGACACACTCTTCCATAGAGTTTTTTTTTCCAAGATTTGAAAGCTGGCATACGGCTGTGAAGAGGAATCTTTGGGCTCCCTCTGTCCGTATCTTGTGCATCTCACAGATAACAGAGGACTCTGGGCTCCCTGGCTGCCAATCTTCCATCTTTCATCTGCACCAAATTCACAACAATGAGGAAGAAAGGAAAGCAATTTAATTCTCAATGGTACTTCATATAGCCACTGTAAAACATCATTCCAGTAATATCATAGGGATGCTGCGAATTGTCAGTTCAATGGTAAAAAATGTAGAAGAAAAGTTTTACAGAATGTGTAAGTAATAAGGGAAATGTATATTTCCTTATTCCTTATATACAAATTTCCCTTATTGCTTATTCATATATATATATATATATATATATATATACTACAGTGGATTTTCATCAAGGATTCCAAAATCACTCACTTATCCTCTGCAAAGAACTTGTTACAGCTCATTTTCTCTCTGTGTATGTAACTCCATCCCAAGATGAGCATCTGTCAAGCCTGGAAAGCATAACATTTATAATATTGTTTTCATTCTTGACTGAGCACATAAAAAGCACAAAATCTAGTTAGAAGAATGGCATATGTGCATGTGGGCTTTCTCAAAACTATTGCCACAAGCTCTCACTCACCCTCCTATATAATTTACAGGCTACTGGTGGGTTTTCTTAGAAGGTTATAAGAAAAGTGAAACAAATCCTGAGCATTTCTCTTCAGGTGCCTCCAAGAAAGACATGAGAATGACAGATGTTTCCTAGCTGTATGTAATCCTCAAGTTCTCATTTTTAAGTGTCTCATTATCGTCTGATGAGAAGCTGCGGTTTCCCTTTTCCTCAACCTGGAGCACAAAATCCTACAGCCTGGCTAGATAAGTTCCTGGCATCCCAGGTAAAGTTTTGCTCTGTGGTGGCTTGACTCCGATTTGGATGAGAATGCTGCTGGCTAGACAATTCACCTTCCATGGCTCCAGTCAGGCACTATAATGCCATAACCCATCTCTATTCCTTAACCCCATGCCAAGACCCACATCCGTTATGATCTCTGTATTTGGCTTTGAGATAAATGTATCCCATTTCGGAGGCCGGTTGTTCATCTTTGTGTCGTAATTCTTAAGAAAGATACATCCTGAGACAATCTGTTAATGTAGCAGGAAGCAGATGGGAAGAAGAGAGAAAAAGAAAACTGGTCGCCTTCAGAAACATGTTCTAACTCCTCAAGTGTTACTTGAGGTCTCCGTTGGTTACAATTTTCCCTCAGTAAGTGTTCTGCCCTGGCACCTGATGTAGTCTGAGCCCTGTCACAGCAGTACAGGGGGCATGGATTTGTAGTCCAAAAACTTGACTTTGAATACCCACTCCATCACTTCCTAGCCTTGTGATCTTGAATACATCATCTTATTTTTCTCAGTCTCTTTCTTCATGAGAAAAACAGTGATAAAAATACCTACTTGGAAGGATTTTCTGAGGATGAAATGTGTTAATGTTATATGGAGCATCTACTTCAGTGCTTCATTAAGTAATCCTTCCTTAACACGTTAATGCATTATAGTTATTCAACAGTATTTTTCTGATATACTCAATAATTATTTCCCGAGATCAGACGTATTGAAAGCATAGCAAAATAATTGGCTGCAGGAAGGACTCTGAAGCTCTGCATGCACTTCTGAAGTGTGTATTTTTCTCATATGGATTTCCTCCAAGGGCTCCTCCAGGGCCCCACTTTGTTTTCCTTTGCTGTAGTTCAGGGCCATGAGGAAAGGACACCGGGAGAAAAAAGCATTAGTCACCCACAGTGAAGCAGCAGAGAATCTCTCTCATCCTGTTAGGCCGCATAAACCTGTTTTCCGATAGCAATACTCAAATGCTTCCCTGTGATATGCCCCGTGCATTCTATATGCCATTCTGATTTTATCAAGGTAATTTAAAAAGAATTGTATGTAATTCTCAAAGCACTTTCCAGAGCAATGCTTTGTGTAAACAGTCAGTTATCACTTCTTTTACTTTGTCACTTCATTTTGGGTGGTCTGCTTTTTCCTAGAGCAGTGTTCCTCGGTCTTGGTTACATTTTAAATTCACTGGAGGAGAATTATTTTTTAAGTGCCAGACCCTGGCTGCACCTGGAACTGAGTATATTGGTTCACCCCAGTCTTTGGAGGTGAGGCGCAGGCATACGTGTCTTCTAAAATCTTCCTGGAAGATTCTACTGTGAACCCAGGGCATGCTTCTGTGCTCAGTTGCTCAGTTGTGTCCAACTCTTTGCAACCCTGTGGACTGTGGCCCACCAGGCTCCTCTGTGCATCCAGTTACCTAGGCAAGAATGGTGGAGTGGGTAGCCGTTTCCTCCTCCAAGAGATCTTCCTGACCCAGGGATCAAACCTGCGAGTCCTGCATTGACAGGCAGATTTTTTACCACAGTCACCTGGGAAGGCCCTGCGAACAAAGGTTACAGAATCACTATTCTAATAGAAACCAACCTATTTTTTCTGGGCTAATAGCTATCCTCACTGACCAGATCAGCTTAAATAGTTGCTTTAGGTGAACAACCTAAAGCTGATGATGGAGGCTTTAATGGATCCTTAAGGCCATGTGATAGGAGAGTCATATTAGTTGAGAGCCTGTTCACCTCTGTGTACTTATTTAGTCCATCTTTTAGATTGCTCAAAAATGAAATTTTCCCATTCAGATCTTATTTTCTCAGGGCTTGAGATTTGTTTGACCTCAGGAATCTGCTAAACTATTTCATGCTAATAAGAGAAGCACATTTTAATAGCTGTTTTCTGAAAAGTTTACCCATTTTTTTTCTTGCCAATATAGTCTAATGGTGAAAAGTTGATGTATATAAAACAATAAAAAATAGCTAAAGCAATTAGAGGTGATGAGATCTTGGAAAGCCTGTTAATAATAAGCAACTGACTTTCGTACATTGGAAAAATCATGGAGTTTGAAGATCAGAGTTTGAATCCAATATTTCATTCAAAAAATTAGTGAGTCATAGTCACTGTTGGAAGCTCTGTATATACAACAGTGAATAAGATGATTAAGATTACTTATTTCATGGGAATAGCTAGACCAAAAAAAAAAAAAAAAAAAAACCCTTCTTCCCCAACCGCAACCCTTCTCTCCTGAAAGCAAAGCATTTCATATTGTGATAAATAAAACTAAAAAGAAACTATTACATAGGTGCAAATGTAATTGCAGTTTCAGGCCATGAATTTTAAATCATAACTAGGCTCAAACACATCTTTATTAGTCAAAATAAGAACTGTTATAACAACACATTATTGCCAACAGGTAATACATTTGCTTATTCCTGTAGCATAAACATCTGTTCTTCAGGATTCAAGGAAATCTCGGAAAGCATTTTCTGCATCTTGCTGGTTGTGGAAGTATTTTCCCTGCAAAAAGTTGTTGAGATGCTTGAAGAAGTGGTAGTCATTTGGTGAGAGGTCAGGCAAATGTGTCAGATGAAGCAAAGTTTTGTACCCCAATTCATTCAACTTTTAAAGCATCGGTTGTACAACGTGCAATTGGGTGTTTTCATGGAGAAGAACTGGGTCCTTTCTGTTGGCCAATGCCAGTCACAGGCATTTCAGTTTTCAGTGCATCTCATACTCCTTCTCAGATGTAGTGGTTTCGCTGGGATTCAGAAAGCTGTAGTGGATCAGACAGGTAGCAGACCAGCAAACAGTGACTACGACCATTTTTGGTGCATATTTGGCTTCGGGAAGTGCTTTGGAGCTTCCTGGTCCAACCACTGAGCTCAGTCATCTCCAGTTGTTATATGAAATCCACTTCTAATCACACATCATAATCCAGTTGAGAAATGGTTCATTGTGGTTGCATAGAATAAGAGAAGGCACTCCAAAATGATGATTTTTTTTTTTTTTAATCTTTGGTCAGCTCATGAGGCACCCACTTATTGAGCTTTTTCACCTTTCCAATTTGCTTCAAATGCTGAACAACTGTAGAGTGGTTGATGTTGGGTTCCTTGGCAATTTGTTGTATAGTTAGAAGAGGATCAGCGTCTCTTCTGTGATTGCTCTCGGTTGGTCATTGTCAACTTTTGATGGCCAGTCACTATGCTCCTTATCTTCAAGCTTCTTGTCTCCTTTCGAAAATTTATTTAACTACCACTGCACTGTAATTTTGTTAGCAGTTCCTGGGCCAAATGCATGGTTGATTTTGCAAGTTGTATCTGCTGCTATACAATCCATTTTGAGCTTGAGTAAGAAAACCACTCAAATTTGCTTTTTGTCTAACATTATTTCCCTGGTTTAAAATAAATATAAAATCAAGTTATAAATAATGAACAAGAAGTTGGAAGACCCTAGTAGATAATGTAAGAGGAAGGAAAGAGTTAGGTGAATCATTTTTTCCTTCTTTATATTTGTTTTTTAAAGTCATCATTTGCCCAAGTTCTTTGAAACTTCTGAAAGCATACTAGTAAAAGCTATTGAGTTTCTTCAATCTCTAAAATGTCAGGTGAAATGGAATGCTTATGTGTCACAACAAAGGAATAAAAGGTCATCAGTAATATAGCCCCAATGTCTTGGGTGAAGAGTGTGACATGATTACTAATGAATAGTATGATGGTTGTGGGAAGTGCCCCCAAATGCATTTCCCCGAAGAGGTGGAAGAGTTTCCAGAGCAGTGCATCTTGGCCTTGGCTGAACATCAAAATAACAGGGGGAGTTTAAAAAACACACTAATGCTTAGGTTTCATTCCCAGAGATTCTGATTTAATTAGTCCCTAGTGCAATCTGGGAATTGGAATTTTCTAAAGTCCCCCAGTTGACTCTAGTATGAAGTCAAGGTTGAGAATTACTGGAGCAGAGACAGAGTTACATGCACAGCATAGCCCAAACAGGACATTCTGCCATCAAGGCAATCCAATAAATCCTCGGTACAGCCAGGCTCCTTCTGCCTTGTCTTGTTGCCCTACATTTTATCATTTCTTTTCTGCAGAGCACTAAATTCTCTTTCTGTTTAAAGGCAATAGTAACTGAAAAAGAGTGATTAAAAGAATGATCAATGCACAGCACTCACAGGAAAAAAGGAAAGAAAAATCCAAAGTTGGCTTTTAACACAACAATTTCCTTTGCTGGGCCAGTAATAACAGCTCAAGGGAGAATGGACAAAACTCCACACTCATAGCTTTAACTTATTAATGTGAAAGTTATTTCCTTAAATTCCCCATTGGTGATTTTTAAAGCACCTTTTTCATTCACTTTACCAGAGACCATTTATATTTAATCTGAGGTTACAGTGCTTTCAACATTTAATTCAAAAAGAAGTACATTTAAAAATTTCTCCCTAATTATATTCCCTTCACTAAACATGTGAAGATATGTTGAGCATGATAATTTCCACAAGTAATGGAACATTTTTTCAGTTTCAATATGGATAAGGGTTTATAGCCAAGTTTTACTCTATGTTTGAATATTTAGTTAATATAATGAATCAAAAATGTGTATTCCATTTATATGCATCATTAGAATATTTGGTTTAAAATGTAAATAAAGAAGACATTGAAAAGTATATGGAGTCTCAAAATTTTGAACCATTTGAGGATGAGAGCTTAAATTAATAAATTATCCAAGTTATAGCTTGTTCGAAAGGAAATGCAGTCAGGCATTCAAAATCATTGCATTACTGGCTAAAATGAAAAAAAAAATGCAGTGATTTAGCTAGTTTTTGCTAATTTGCATATGTTAAATGTGTTCTCTGAACATATAATCATTATATAATTAATACATATAACCCTCATATAAATCTTGTGAGGTAGGTTAGTATGTATCCATCTTACAAGTGAGGGAATTGAGGCACAGAGAGCTGAATAATTTATTCAATTTCCCACAGCTCTTAAGTTGCAGGCTAGAATTCTTACTCAGGCAGTGTGGCTGCCAAATCCATATCTTAATCACTCTTCTGTGTTCAAGATTCCACTTTGCATAGAAGCAATCACATACTGACATCCCTGAGGTTCACTCCATTTAAAATACATTCTTATGTACTATAAAATGTTTAAATTTTCTGAGCCACAAGTATTGTAATCTCATTGTATATTTGTAATAGAATAGATGTGTCCTGAAGGAAGATACATGGGCTTCCCTGGTGGTTCAGATGGTAAAGAATCTGCCTGTAATGCAAGAGACTCAGGTTCGATCCCTAAGTTGGGAATAGTCCTTGGAGAATGGAATGGCTATCCAACCCACTCCAGTATTCTTGCCTGGAGAACTGTCATAGCCAGAGAGCCTGGAGGGCTACCACCCATACGCAAAAAGTCAGACACAACTGAAATGACTTAGCATTCATGCATCCACTTTCAGATGTTCAAGCTGGATTGAGAAAAGGCAGCAGAACCAGATATCAAATTGCCAACATCCATTGGATCATTAAAAAAAAAAAAGAGTTCAAGAAAAACATCTACTTCTGCTTTATTGACTATGCCAAAACCTTTGACTGTGTGGATCACAACAAACTGTGGGAAATTCTTCAAGAGATGGAAATACCAGACCACAGCCTGCCTCCTGAGAAATCTGTATGCAGGTCAAGAAGCAACAGTTAGAACTGGACATGAAACAACAGACTTGTTCCTAATCAGGAAAGGAGTATGTAAACGTCAAGGTTATGTATTGTCACCCTGCTTATTTAACTTATATGCAGAGCATGTCATGTGAAATGTTGGGCTGGATGAAGCACAGACTGGAATCACGATTGCCAGGAGAAATATCAATAAGCACAGATATGCAGATGACACCACCCTTATGGCAGAAAGTGAAGAACAAAAGAGCCTCTTGATGAAAGTGAAAGAAAAAAAAAAAAAAGAGTTCAAGAAAAACATCTACTTCTGCTTTATTGACTATGCCAAAACCTTTGACTGTGTGGATCACAACAAACTGTGGGAAATTCTTCAAGAGATGGAAATACCAGACCACAGCCTGCCTCCTGAGAAATCTGTATGCAGGTCAAGAAGCAACAGTTAGAACTGGACATGAAACAACAGACTTGTTCCTAATCAGGAAAGGAGTATGTAAACGTCAAGGTTATGTATTGTCACCCTGCTTATTTAACTTATATGCAGAGCATGTCATGTGAAATGTTGGGCTGGATGAAGCACAGACTGGAATCACGATTGCCAGGAGAAATATCAATAAGCACAGATATGCAGATGACACCACCCTTATGGCAGAAAGTGAAGAACTAAAGAGCCTCTTGATGAAAGTGAAAGAAGAGAGTGAAAAAGTTGGCTTAAAACTCAACATTCAGAAAACTAGGATCATGTCATCCAGTCCCATCATTTCATGGCAAATAGAAGGGGAAACAATGGAAATGCTGAGAGACTTTGGGGGGATCCAAAATCACTGCAGATGGTGACTGTAGCCATGAAATTTAAAGACGTTTGCTCCATGGAAGGAAAGCTATGACCAACCTAGACAGCATATTAAAAAGCAGAGACATTATTATGCCAACAAAGTTCCGTCTAGTCAAAGGTATGGTTTTTCAAATAGTCATGTATGTATGTGAGAGTTGAACCATAAAGAAAGCTGACTGCCAAAGAACTGATGCTTTTGAACTGTGGTGTTGGAGAAGACTCTTGAGAGTCCCTTAGACAAAAAGGAGATCCAACCAGTAAGTCCTAGGGGAAATCAGTCTTGAATTTTTATTGGAAGGACTGATGCTGAAGCTGAAACTCCAATACTTTGGCCACCTGATGCGAAGAACTGACTCATTTGAAAAGACTCTGGTGCTGGGAAAGATTGAAGGCTGGAAGAAAAGGGGACGACAGAGGATGAGATGGTTGGATGGCATCACCAACTGGATGGAGATGAGTCTGAGTATGCTCGGGAGTTGGTGACAAAGAAGCCTGGCATGCTGTGGTCCATGGGGTCTCAAAGAGTCTCTCACAACTGCGAGACTAAACTGAACTGACCCACCCCAGTGTCCCTGCCTGAAGAATTCCATGGACAGAGGAGCCTGATGGCTTACATTACATGGGGTCACAAAGAGTCAGACACTGCTGAGCAACTAACACTGCTGCTGCTGCAGGGGAAGCGACACACTGCCAGCTGCAGGCTGATTCCTATATGATGGCCATATCTTGAGGCTGTCGCCACTTGTTCTCTGGGTCTTCATTTTACAGGTATAATAACAGTTGTGTTCATGGACTCAGTGCTGATCAAGCTATTAGAGACAAATTTATTAAATAAAGCTCCAGAATGACAATGTATCCACTGCATATTAGGGGTTATATTTATCTTTTCAAAGATTATAAAATTCATGTCTTCTGCTTAGGAATTTTCAGTGCTCCCTGGAAACTAAATCCAGATTATGTGTTTTCTTGAATATGGCCTCAAAGCAAAGAAATTGAATGCTACTTGATAAAGTAAGTATCATTTAAAATATGTATACAGAAATAGAATAAACAAAAATATACCTCACATAAATTACTACCTGAAAGGGTTACTATAAGCACTTTCAGGTATTTTTTCATATGCTAAAAAATAGTTAATATAATGTATTCTGAAAATTTTATTATAAGTTAATTTTTATCTGATGATATAAACATGCTCAGTAGAAGTTATTAAATTAAATGCTATATATGATTATAATTACAGATTATATATCTTCTTTGATTATAAAAGTAACTGAAGAAATAATACTTGATCATTGTTTAAAAAAAAAAATTTCAAAGAAATATAAACATAAAATTTTCTTATAACTCCAAAACTGTGATTCAGTTCACATATATTGATTGTGTACCTGCTATGCATGAAGCAATCCAGAAGGCTTGAAGAGATGTCAGAAAAACAAATGTTCAATTAGCATATAGCATGATATGCTATTATGATATAACCATATGATGTGTGGGAACATAAAACAGGGGAGCTTAACTCAAAGAAGGCTTTCTGATTCAGCTAAAACAGAAACTGATAGAAGAAAACTGTTAACTTATTTAAACATACTTAGGCATGCATGTTGAGAAACAGTCTGGCAGCCTCTCAAAATATTAAAGATAGAATGATGCTGTTATCCAGCAATTCCACTCTTACCCAAAAGCAATAGAACCATGTCAACACAGTAGCTTGTACATGAATGTTTACAGCAGTATTATTCATAATAGCCAAAAAGTAGAAACATACCAGAGGTCCATCAAGTGATGAATGGATAAGTAAAGTGTGGGATAACCATATAACAGATCATTACTTGCCCCTAGAGAGTAATGAAATACTGATGTATGCTACAATATGGATGCACTTTGAAAACATTATGCTAAGAAAAAAAAAAAAAACAGTTGCAAAAGGCCACCTGTTATATGCTGCCATTTATATAAAATGCCCAGAATAGGCAAATCTACAGACACAAAGTAAATTGATTAGTCATTGCCTGGTGCTGATGGGAACAGAGGAAGGAAAATAAAGACTGGGAGTGGGGTGAGGGCTAAAATGTGTGGGGTTTCTTTTTGAGAATATGAAAAATATCCTAAAATTGTTTGTGATGATTTTTTTTTTACAACTGGTAATATACTAAAAACAATTGAATTGTACATTGTAAATGGGTGAATTGTATGTGAATTATACAAAAGAGAATACATTTAGAGATAAATCTCAAGTATGCATCTTTTTATACAAGATTTCCATTTTCAGGATTTTGATAGTCCTCAAAGAACTCCTATGAGGCATATTGAGAGAGTTTAGATTGGTAGGCTTCATTTCCAAGATTTTCCATTTATAATGAATAATGGGCCATTGGCCAGAGTCAGTACTCACATTCAGAACTATTGATTTCACACAGAATTTTCTATTCGAACCTTTAAAAGCTTATCTAAAGTAAGTCATTATTTATAACAGTAAAAAGAATATAGTCATGTGGTGTTTTACACATGAATATAATTAATAATGTTTGTGTTACCTCAAATATATTTTTTAAAATGGAGCTTAGGAAATAATGAGATTGTATCAAAGGCATTAGGCATATGGAGATGGAGAATGGAACATGAGGTCTAATGGCCAAAAAAGACTTTGTTTTGCCCTAACTTATGCTTGCTTGTCATGATAGAGAAGGGGTCAGGTAGCAAAAGGGAGTCACCTTAGAGAATATCCAAGTCATCTATTTGGGGAAGGGGGAAAAATGAATCACCTGTTGAAGAGAAGACTTTTGCCCAAATGATTAAATGATCCATTTTGTGAATAGATACACAATGGGATATTATTTGGCCATTAAAGAGAAGGAAATTCTGCCATTTCTGACAACATGGATGGACGTTGAAGGCATTATACTAAGTGAGATAAATTAGACACAGAAAGACAAATATTGTGTGATCTCACTTATAGAATAAATCTGAAAAACTTACAATTCATAGTAACAGGGAGTGAAGTGGTGATTGCCAAGAGGTTGGAGGTGGAGGGAATAGGGAGATGTTGTTCAAAGGGTATACATTTAAGTTATAAAATAAATAAGTTATGGAAATATAATGTACACTACAATGACTATAATTAATAACACTGTATCATGCACTTGAAATTTGCTAGGAAAGTATATAATAAGTATTTTAACCACATACACACACATAATGATTACTATGTGCTGTGATGGATATATTAATTAGTTTGTGGTAATCATTTCACCATGTATATTAAACCACCACATTGTATAATTCAAATATATAGAATTTTTGTTTGTCAATCATAACTCAGTAAAGCTGGGAGGAGACTTCTGGAGAAGAAAAATAATTAGCTATCATCTCTGCTTGGCCAGTTACTAGCTGGGTGACTTTAGATGAGTCAGTTACCACTCTCATCATTGGCACCCTCCCTTGTAAAATTGGAATTTCCTATCTCATTGGGTTGATGTCAAGATTAAAGGACTCAAGTTGATGAAACTCTCCGGGAGGCCTGGTACGTAAGAAAGGCTCAATGAATGTTTTCTGACTGTTGGTGAAATAAGAACTTCATACACTTGAGTTAATCATAACCTAGGATTTTTACCCTATTTATCTTGATTTCTTCTTGACCTTTTTATTCTGTTTCTGTTGTACATTCTTAGGCTCTTTCTTGAGAGACTCCTATTAGGGAGGAAAAATTGTTCCTCTATCCTTGTAGGTTCTTGACTGAAACCCGTTTGACATAAAAAGACAGATTAACAGGAGGAAAACAAATTTAATTATTTATATAAGTAGAGGAACCCCAGAGAGGTCTGAATCAAAGAAATGACCATAACAGGAAGGACTTACACCTTTTTAACAGACGAAACAGTAAATCTGAGAGGAATGTACGAGATAAAGATATTTGCACTTAGGATAGAGAAATGATGAAGAAGTAACAGGTTTGTCTATATAACCTTCTTGTTTCTACATTCTCTATCTCTGGTGATAAGGATGCCTTCTCCCTCCTGATCGCTACCTAGGTGTGTCAACAGTGCTACTTGCCCCAAAGTATTTCACTTTATAAAAAAGTTATGCTTTTCTAAATCCTGCCTGTGAAGTGAAGTTGCTCTGACTCTTTGTGACCCCATGGACTGTAGCCCACCAGGCTCCTCCTTCCATGGGATTCTCCAGGCAAGAGTACTGGAGTGGGTTGCCATTTCCTTCTCCAAAATACTTCCATAAATATTCTGTTTGTTAAGCTCAGACGGTAAAACATCTGCCTGCAATGTGGGAGACCTGGGTTCGATTCCTGGATCGGGAAGTTCCCCTGGAGAAGGAAATGGCAATCCACTCCAGCACTCTTGCCTGGAAAATCCCATGGATGGAGGAGCCTGAAAGGCTACAGCCCATGGGATCACAAAGAGTCGGACATGACTGAGTGACTTCGCTTTCAGAAAAAGTATACAATTTTAATATCTTACCTAGTTCCTGCCAAGGGCCTGATTGATATATTGTTTCTCCTCATTACAGTTGTAGCAATGTACAAATAACAATTACCAGAGGAGAGAAAGACTACCTCTCTTTAATAAAAGTGATAAAGGGAGAAGAACCAGAATCAATTTAATAAGACAATTTCTGTTGTGTGTTGCAAATTAGGGAATAAGATGTGATATACATTCATGAAATTTGAATGGAGAAAGGCTCCTACGGGAAGGTGGATGATTAGAGTGGAAATGCAGATTAGCATTAAGATCCTACCAAGAATTGATCAATGAGGATTTCATTTCATGCTTATTGTCTGTCCCTGACAGACATGGTGCCATTTTGGTGTTGTGGGTGTACAATGATAAAGAGGCTGGGTGTGATCCCTTTCATGAAAAATAGAGGCGATATCTCTGATAGAAGAAGGAGCATGTATAAACTCTCAGAGGCAGTGGGCTAAGTATGAGGAAGAAAAGGAGTGTCCATGTCAGTAATTAAAATCAGTTTGTTGTGCTTGCTAATTTGATAGAGTACAAAATAAGAAGAGGTGAGACATAATGCTAGCTTGCATCAATATTTGCCTCATTACTCACAGTAGAAAGAATACAATATAAGTTGGGCAGGAAGACTCTAATAAGCATGGCAAGAAAGGGATATTAGAATCTGGGATCAACCATGCTATCTTCCTTTCAGCTTCAAACTTTGAAAGTTAAATTTTAAGAAATCCACAGTTCCAGCAGATGGAAAGAGATAACGATTCAACTTGGAACAGCCCTTATTATTTTCTCTCCTTGTTAAAAATTGCTTTAGACTTTGGAATTTCCTGGGTACATTTTGATAGCAGATTTGATTTCCTGAGTAACAAACTTGAATTTTGAGGTAAAACGCCACTTGTTTATATGTTTCATTTAGAAAAGGAAATATAATTTCATAAGAAAGAATGAATCACAAAAAGAAAATGATTTTTTTTGAAAAACAGGTAATATTTTAAACATAGAAATATAGGTGTACAATTCACAATGTTTAGACACTCATAACTATAAATTTAAAATTCTCCTCCTAAAAAATCTTAGCAATTTAACACATAATCAAAACCATGCCTGAAAAATGGAGACAACATATTAATATATTTTTTATAGAATATCCTCACCGTGGCAGTTTAAAACTCAAGTTTATACATGTCATGACAGGGGTCACACCAGCCTCTTTATCATTGTACACCCACAACACCACAATGGCACAATTCAGAGCTGAGAAACCTTCCAGAGAATAATGCAACTCTGACTTCAGTAAAGGTTAACCCATGTGGTCTAAGCCATCTCTGGAAAGACTATCTCTGTGTCTGATTTTGGAACTTGAAGATTATTGGTCAAGTAGACTCTCTCAGGCAGAATTGCACAGGAGGGGCTAGAACCTCACAAAGATGGACCAGTACATATGTCTTTTTTGTTACCTTGATATCAGTGACTGTGTATTTGCTTGGTATAGAGCAGACGCTGGAGCCCTTAGTCGTGGAAATAAGCACACACAACTAACCGAATAGTCAGAGAACCGAAGAAAAGAATCGAGGAAAGACAGAGTAACTGCAGGTCCAGCTGCTGCCTTCCTGTGAGAAAGAGCAGAAAATCTCTCTTGCAGCTTGTTCCATCAGGACACAAGGAATGGCATTTGGGGAAATGCAGTTTAGCCTGGCAAGGTGACCCATTACAAAGCCATCAGAGAATCCCGAAGTTATGTGATGAGTACCAAGTATTTACTTATCAAAGTTTTTGTCTTCACTTGAATTTGCTGTGGGTGTGTTATATAGTATATGGTAGAATTTTTTCCTCATGACAATAAGCAGTGTTTCCCACCTTCTTACATCAGCCAGTCTTCACCCTAGTGAGCTATAACTGCTGCCATATACCAAGTTGCCAACAGTAGCATAGTCTATCTACTGCTGTGCCGCTGGTCATTGGTATTGTTTAGTTGTTAAGACTTGTCTGACTCTTTTGCTCCCCCATGGACTGTAGCTCACCAGTCTCCTCTGTCCTTGGGATTTCCCAGGCAAGAATACTGCAGTGGGTTACCATTTCCTTCTCAAGGGGATCTTCCTGACCCAGGTATTGAACACATGTCTCCTGGATTACTTCTGAGCCACAAAGGAAGCCAATGGTACACTGTCTCAATTAGTTTAGATTTTAATAAATCTGGTAAAATATACAAGGAAAAGATAAATTTTAATGAGAGTGAGTTAACTAGAATGAAAGGTGAGCAAAATTAGTATTGAAAAAATACTAAGTGAAATAAAAACAAAGTTGAGAGGATAAACACAAAGATAGAAGTACATTTACTGGGATGCCATTTATATGATATTTAACTCATGCAAAATTGTTATTCTTCAGTCGCTATGTCATGTCCCACTCTTTGCCAACCCTTGGACTGCAGCATATCAGGCTTCACTGTCCTACACTATCTCCTTGAGTTTGCTCAAAATGTCCATTTGGTAGGTGATGCCATCCAAACATTTCATCCTCTGTTGTCCTCTTCTCCTCCTGGCTTTTATCTTTCCCAGCATGAGGATCTTTTCCAATGAGTTGGCTCTTCACATCAAGTAGACAACATATTGGTGCTTCAGCTTCAGCATCAGTCTTTCCAATTAATTTTCAGGGTTGACTTCCTTTAGGATTGACTGGTTTGATCTCCTTGCAGTCCCAAAGGACTCTCAAGCATCTTCTCCAGCACAACTAGAAAGCATCATTTCTTTGCTGCTCAGCCTCGTTTATGGTCCAATTCATATCTGTACATGACTGCTGAAAAAAACATATCTTTGACTATACTTAACATCATCACAAAAGTGATGTCTCTGCTTTTTTAATATGCTTCCTAGGTTTGTCATAGCTTTTTCCAAGGAGCAAGCATCTTTTAATTTCATGGCTGCAGTCACCATCCACAGTGATTTTGGAGCCCAAGAAATAAAGTATGTCACTATTTCCATTTTTCTCCATATATTTGCCATGATGATACCAAATGCCATGATCTTCGTTTTTTGAATTTTTAGTTTTAGGTCAACTTTTTCTCTTTTCTTTCACTTTTATCAAGAAGCTTTTTAGTTTCACTTCAATTTCTGCCATTACAGTGGTGTCATTTGCATATTTAAGGTAGTTGATAGTCCTCCCAGCAATCTAGATTCCAGTTTGTGATTCAGCCAGCCTGGCATGTCACATGATGTGCTCTGCATAGGAGTTAAATAACCAGGGTGACAATATACAGCCTTGATGTACTCCTTTCCCAATTTGGGACCAGTCCATTTTTCCATTTCTTGTTCTAAATGTTGCTTCTTAACCTGCATACAGGTTTCCCAGGAGGCAGGTTAGGTGGTCTGGTATTCCCATCTCTTTACCAATATTCCACAGTTTGTTGTTGTCTACACAGTCAAAAGGTTTTAGTGTAATTGGTGAAGCAGAAGTAGATGTTTTTCTGAAATTCTCTCTGTTTTTTGGAGGGGGGGATCCAGCAGGTTTTGGCAATTTGATCTCTGGTTCCTCTGCCTTTTCTAAATCCAGCTTGAAAATCTGGAATTTCTTGGTTTATGTACTGTTGAAGCCTAGTTTGAAGGATTTTGAGTATTACCTCGCTAGCATGTGAAATGAATGCAATTGTGCAATAGTTTGAACATTCTTTGGCATTGTCCTCCTTTGAGCTTGGAATGAAAACTGCATTTTTCCTGTCCTGTGGTCATTGCAGAATTTTTCAATTTTGCTGGCATATTGACTATACCACTTTCACAGCATCAGCTTTTAGGATTTGAAATAGCTCAGCTGGAATTCCATCACCTCCACTAGCTTTGTTTGTAGTGATGCTTCCTATGGCCCATTTGACTTCACATTCCAGGATGTCTGGCTCTAGGTGAGTGATCACACCATCATGGTTATCTGGGTCATGAAGACCTTTTTTGTTCAGTTCTCCTTTGTATTCTTGTTATCTCTTCTTAATCTCTGATGCTTCTGTTAGGTCCTAACTGTTTCTCTTCTTTATTGTGCCCATCACTACATGAAATGTTCCCTTGGCATCTCCAATTTTCTTGAAGAGATTTCTAGTCTTTCCAATTCTATTATTTTCCTTTATTTCTTTGCATTGTTCACTTGAGAACACTCTCTTATCTATCCTTGCTATTCTTTGAAACTCTGCATTTAGCTGGGTGTATCTTTCCCTTTCTCTACCTTTCACTTCTCTTTTCTCAGCTATTTGTAAAGCCTCCTCAGACAACCATTTTGCCTTGTTTCATTTCTTTTTCTTGAGGATGGTTTTGGTCTTGACTTCATGTACAATGCTGGGAACCTCCACTGATAGTTCTTCAGGTACTCTGTCTACCAGATCTGATCTCTTGAATCTATTAACTATAGGCACCTAATGAAAATAGACATAATGTAAATGATATGGAAAAGAGTATATTGATAGATTATACAAGGGCCTTCAAATGTATTTAGTAACCTTTTCTTTACCTGGCTGGATGATATACAGAGATGACATTATCTTTTTTACCTTTTTGTGTATTTGCCCATATTAAAATAATATGTCCTATTTTCAGAATGTCTAATTAGATGCTTCAAACCTTTTCTTTACCTGGCTGGATGATATACAGAGATGACATTATTTTTTCTACCTTTTTGTGTATTTGACCATATTAAAATAATATGTCCTATTTTCAGAATGTCTAATTAGATGCTTCACAGCAGTCCCTAAGGATGTTTTGTGCTCAGCACTTGGTCCTGGAAGAGCTACTCCTCATTAATGTGCCACAGTATCACTAAATGCTTTAGCCTTGTGACCATGAGAGACAGGATAAGTTGTGGGGAACTTATCAGACTATTTCAGGAAATCAAGAAATATTTGCACTGCACATGTGGGATTTGCAGAAGACTGGACCTTCTCTGTGAGTGAGGTTTACACTGTAGAGACAATTCAGGTTCCATATAACTTCTTTCAAATATTTTGTCTTGGGTGCTTAATAGAGAACCAATAGGCTAGAATTTTAAGTTTTGTTCATTTTCAAATGATAACAAAATGCTGATTGATAATGGACCAGTGGATGGGCAGTAAATACTTGACAATGAATTTCATAAGCTATTTTAATTCCCTAATGTAATTAATAATATTCAAGATTTCTGCTTACTTTGAAACACTCTGCCTCAGTAGAGATATGAAAAATAAATGTAATGAGACATTGACATTCAAAAAGAGCATACTTTTCATCTAGTCTGCATATAAAATCGCAGTGCTTCACTATAGAAAATGTAGTGTTTATAAAAAGAATTCATGGAGAGTATTTTAAAAGTAGAAAGATAAAGGAACTTAAGGTTCTCTCATTTGAACATCAAAGGATTTACCCCTAAGGTTTACAGGACAGAATGCATGCAATGCCTTCATCCTTTTCATCTTCAAATACCACAGTTACTTTCAGAAACTTTTTGAAGGGTTGCCAGTTTTACTAAGGTGCAACAGTCCCTCATCCAGAACCAAAAGTTTGCACTAAGGATAAAATGCCTTTTTTTAAAACTCTTATAGCAAAGCAAAAACTTTTCTTTAATAAACAATTCCAAGTTGCTTATTAAAGGTAAAAACTCACAGGCATATTGTACTTAGGTGATAGTAGAGAAAATTTGGTCTTCCTTGGTGGCTCAGTGGAGAAGGAAATGGCAACCCACTCCAGTATTCTCGCCTGGAGAATCCCATGGACGGAGGAGCCTGGTAGGCTACAGTCCACGGGGTTGCAAAGAGTCGGACACGACTGAGTGACTTCACCTCACCTTGGTGGCTCAGAAGGTAAAGAATCTGCCTGCAGTGTGGGAGACCTGGGTTTAGTCCCTGGGTTGAGGAGATCCCCTAGGGTATGGCAACCCACTTTAGTATTCTTGGCTGGAGAATCCCCATGGACAGAGGAGCCTGGTGAGCCACAGTCCATGGGGTCACAATGAGTCAAACATGACTGGGGGACTAAGCGCGCATGCACACACACACACACACACACACACAGGGAAGATTTGAGAAAGTTTTATGAACTGGTGACAAATTAAGATGTATAATGTGTGTGTCATTGTTCTTTTATTTTTGTAAGCCAAATAAATTGGAGGATTCATTTAAGATTATCTATTGCATTTCACCTTGCTGAATTACAGATTTTAATAAAATTCTCCATCACTGCCTCAAAAGCCCCTGATTCCATGGAAACTACATTTAAGTGCACACACACATATGCACACATGTGTTCTTAAGGAGAAGAGCTTTGCATATATCTAACTTGATCGTAGAAATAGATTGCTGTTGTTTTATTAAGTGTGGAGAAAGTAGAACTCTTTCCAGTTCTACTTTGCATTTCTTAATAGAGTATATATGTTTTTTCTAAATTTGTTGACTGCAAGCATGCTGTCTACAAAGGCCTGTGTTATCCTGAGTTGGCACACAAAATAAAAGTAATTTCTTAAGCCCTACCTGGGGAGTTGCAAGATATTAAATGAGCTTGTCAAGCACTATCTAAAAATCCAATATGTCAATTGAAGGAGTTTTTTTTTTTTTTTTGTAAATATTAACTTGACTGGATGAAAATGTATCTCTTTGGAAACACTGTCAAAAATGTGAACTGTGTAAAACTGGTGCTTTATCTATTGTTTTTTGTTTAAAATGAGCAACATAGAAATTAATATAAGGGTTTCCTCTGCCTCAGTTTATTCGTGAAATAAGGGAATATACTTTGTTAGCTACAAAAGAATAGACCTCACTCTAGGCCCTTTTGATGAGATCACGCATTATGTGCCCTTTCTTTACTTCTCCTCCCATCCTCGCCTGCTCACAGCATTCATAGAATCTTCTAGAAAGCTGTGACATTAGCAACTTCAGCCTTCAAAGGGGGTACCAGGAACTCTCAAACTGTTGGTCTTACAGTTTTAATACTCTTCCTCTGAGATTAATAGAGAAGTAGTTTTCAGAGACCACCAAAGATTGGAAGACTGTATCCCTTCACTAGAGAACATTCACTGAAAGATTGGAAAGTACTTTGACAATTTTATGTCATGTTCCCTGTCTTAAGGAGGTAAGCTTGGGGGTGGAATTTTACCATACATTTCTCTTCTATATCCCATTCCTGCTTGTTATTCATTTAGGCAACATACATTGAGCAAGAGTTATTGATTTAGCATTGGAGTGGTAGAGGTGATGACTCCTGGGGAATAGCCTATTTAAGGAAATAACCTATCTTTACTTGGGCTTCCCAGGTGGTGCAGTGGTAAAGAATCCACTTACCAATGCAGGAGATGCAAGAGGCATGGATTCTATCCCTGGGTCAGGAAGATCCCC
Organism: Oreotragus oreotragus; assembly: GCA_006410675.1. Lineage (NCBI taxonomy): Eukaryota > Metazoa > Chordata > Mammalia > Artiodactyla > Bovidae > Oreotragus > Oreotragus oreotragus. The sequence continues at coordinate 203,373 of SJYX01014196.1, read as the reverse complement.
TGGAGTAAGAAATGGCAACTGACTCCAGTATTCTTGCCTGAAAATTTCATGGGCAGAGGAGCCTGAAGGGCTACAGTCCCTGGGGTCACAAAGAGCTGGACACAAGCAGATGACCCTTTACAAGTGGAAGAACCTTAGTTTATATGATAGCCTCTCATCTATTGGTGAATGACCATACTGAGCCTCAGTTGTCTTATTTGAAAGATAGAAATTAAATTTAAAAAAAATAGAAATCTCCTAGGATTCCGTGATTGTGATATGAGGTATTAGGCTGAAATTTGAAGACATGGAATAGAGAAAGGGACACTGGAGCCAGAAGAACTTTGCCTGATGTGTGGGGAATGTGCTTTGCTAAAAAGTTTTGAGTTTTACTCTGTAGGCAATGGCCGGTGGTTGATGGATTAAAAAAAAAAAAAAAACTGGCATTGCAGTTTGGAAAGTAAATCAACACGCTCCCAAAGTGCCATATGATACATCATGAAAACAAGCATATGCATACATGTTAAATTACCAAATATTGTTTTAAAAATCTTTCCCACAACTTCACTTGATGGTAAGAACAGTGATTTTCAAACTTATGTTTCCCATAGAATCCTCTCTTTAGATGAAATCTTAGCCAGGAGCATAAACAAATAAAACAGATAAAAGCAGAGTGATTCTGTTGAAGATGGGTGAATCAAAAGACTTTTCAGCTGCAAAGTACTAAGTATTCTCTACGTCCTCTGAATTTTTATAATACTCATTGTCTACATCTATCACCTTTTGCCAAATTATACACTCCCTTTAAATGTTATTTTTATGTAACCCTGTAATATCATGTTGACTAAATTGTGAGCTCTCTGTGATAGGGATCACAATTTCTAAAGCTTTTTATTTCCGCCAACACATTCAGCAATGTCTTTCATATAGTAGATGTTTCCTACTACTGATATGTACATGTTTTCAAATTAATAGAATATCATGAATATGAAGGCTTGCAAATGAAAATTCATTTATCTCTACATTTTTTAGAAAGTGTTCCCTTAGGTTCCTTAGATCCACACAGTTAAAAAAAAAAATGAAACTATCAAAGTGCTATGTGTCAGAAATATCAAAGTAATCTATGTCAGAAAAGTGAAATGTGTGTTAAGTTCACCAGATGAATCTCTCAGGAAACTAATGCATAATAAAGTCATCCTTGATAATGCTTTGTATATAATGTGGGCACATAAAAAGCAGTAAAAGAGTTATAGCTCAGATAAAATTCTGTGTTTTTACTTACTGAACTGGTGTACCTTTCACTGAGGGTAAAGTAGACTTACTGTCAAATCCAACCAATTTGTAGCTCTCTGAAGAGAGAGGAGGCCAGTACAACTGGCTTAGCATGAATAATCAGGGCTTGAACTAAGAAGATGGTTGTGAGGATAAAAAAGAAAATGCCAGAGTTGTTTTCTTCCTTATTTTTAGCTCAATATTAAGCTAAGCTTGTGCTACACACAGAAACTATGAGATGAGAAATTGTCAAAAGACTTCCTATGCATTGAATTTTGTTAAGTGTTATTTTAAAACTTTTGGCAAAGCAAGTCTCTTGTGCTTATTTCAGTGAAAATGATTCTATTGATAAATAGCTGGAATGTTTAAAGGTTCAACCATTCTGAATTTTAAACAATCCCCCACAGAGGAATACACACATACACACATGCGTGCGCACACACACACATTCCTTGCTTGCTTGTACAAAAGTTAAAGAAGCAATCAAATACATGGAATCTGTATATCACTTATTCTACACACTCATTGCAAATAGTACTTTGCAATGTTTCCCAAATAATTGGATAATTTATGTTGGCAAACTTCCTCAAGTATCTTTTGAAAAGGTTCACTAGAAAAGTGGTAGCAATTAGATCTATGTAGCCACATTTCATATTTTGTTTATACAAGTTCACATCGTATAGGTGCTGTATTCCATTCAGAAATGCTAAGTGTAATCTCGAGCCATAACTGCTTGTCAATGTTTTCAGGTTTTATACAAGTATTCCGTAATCTCTGCAATGACATGGCTGTGTGTGTATGTGTGCTCTGTCATACCTGACTGTGGTCACCCCATGGGCCATAGCCTGCCAGGATCCTCTGTCCATGCAGTTTTCCAGGCAAGAAATACTGAAGTGGGCTGCCGTTTCCTCCTCCAGGGGATCTTCCTGTCCCAGGGATTGAATCCATGTCTCTTGTGTCCCCTGCATTGGCAGGTGGATTTGCTACCACCACGCCACCTGGGAAGCCGAATAGTTAGGGTGTGTCTTCTTCAAGTTAAAGTGTCTTCTTCAAGAAGGGATAATAGTCACTTGTGCTGCCCCTTCAAAGGGCTAGAGATCATACTTAGGATTTGAATATCTTACCTGTGAGATATCTGTGTTCCTTGAGTGAACTTTGGTCTTCCAGGTGATATATATATTTTTTTAATTTTTCTTTTATTTTTTGCCCAAATATTTTGTGAAATAATATAGTCAGAGAGCACATTTATGGCAGTTTAATGAACACTCAGAAAGCCCCTTTGCTCTGAACACTTTAAGATAACCTGCCCCCGCCCCCCCCAAATATTTACTGGTATGAATAGCTTAGAATTTGTTGGGACCTTTTGTAATCACTTAAAAATTTCAAGATCACATGGCCTAGACTTTACAGCCGTATTCATTAGAAAATAAGATACACGAAAGATTCTTTTTGGGATCAAATGAAAGACATAACAAAGCAAAGATATAACAGTTTTGTTAAGAAAACAGCAAATTCAAATTAAGTGATCTGGGCATTGAAACAAGTAGGACAAACTCATTTTGATTTTCAAAGGAAATTAATGACTTTATGAATTCTGAATAGTAACTTGGAAACTTCTCATGTAAAATGAAATAGTGAAGATGGAAATATGGGGAAAACCAAGTGATAAATCCATGTGGGACTCAAAAGATAAAAATGTAATCTCTTAAAAAAGTAAATTGGTAAAAATATATCAAAATTTAAAAGACTTGACCTATGTATTATACTTTTAGAAATTTTTTTTTACAGGTATATTTTCTCAGATACACACAGATGTACAGAGATTCTGTGGAGGCATTGCTTATAATAATTTATTAAAATGAAAGTAGCTGAAATAAATAAAAGGAAACTGTTAAGTAAAATCATAAAAACATTATATGATCATGAAAAGAATGAACAAATCACAACAATAATGTTACCAGTGACATTCATCATCTTCAGTTGGTACATGTATTTAGGGAGTAGCATAGTGTGGTTTTGGGGAGAATGTTGTAGAATGTGACTGGAATGCAATTGTATCCGTATCACTTCCAAATTTCTAAAAGTATAATACATAGGCCTCAGTAAAATACATAGCCTCAGTTTACCCATCCACAGTGGGTTTAGCTAAGTCTCTATTTTATAGGTTGGAGAGAAGCTTATAAGTGAAGTCTGTTCAGTACATAGTAAGTGTTAACTATTATAATTATCAAAATATGGTTTTTATCTTTACATTTACCATAAGAATCAGGTAACATTGTTATCCCCAGTTTTACATATGAAAAATAAGGTTGGTTACCAGAAAGACACACCACTGATAATCAGCAAAGTAAATAATTGTTGTTTTTATCTTTTCAATAATATTTATTGGGAATCAAATTTATATTAGGCCATAAAGAACAAGGTAGTAAGAATGCCTACAAAATCTTTATCATCCTGAAGCTTACATTTTAGAAAGAAAGGTAAACAATTAGCAGATAAATACATAATGTCAAGGAGACTAGTACTAAGTGCTATCAAGAAAAATTAAGTAGGGCCAGTGAATAAAGTGTAGTGGGAGAAAGTCGACAGAGAATGGCCTGAGAATGGGGAACTACATATAAAAGAGAGCTTAGAGGTGACTAAGAAGAGGTCTGTATCAAGAAGTTATGTAATCTATATGATGGAGAGAGGGCCTTCCAGGCTAAGGGGACCACAAGTAAAAAGTTAAAGTGAGGGTGTTTTCTAGATGTTGAGAACCCAGCCATTGACTCTGCTCTGCAAATGTGGAATGTGAAGATGCACAAGTACTGATTCGGAAAGACATCCAAGATATACCTAAGAAGTTGGAAGAGCTAGCTGTATACAGTATGGACTGTGTCATTTCTATTGTATTAACAGTAAGTCTTCCTCAGTGATCAGTGCAAAGAAATTGAGGAAAACAACAGAATGGGAAAGACTAGAGATCTCTTCGAGAAAATTAGAGATACCGAGAGAACATTTCATGCAAAGATGGGCTCAATAAAGGACAGAAATGGTATGGACCTAAGAGAAGAAGAAGATATTAAGAGGTAGCAAAAATACACAAAAGAACTGTACAAAAAAGATCCTCACTACCCAGATAATCGCGATGGTGTGATCACTCACCTAGAGCCAAACATCCTGGAATGCGAAGTCAAGTGGGCCTTAGGAAGCATCACTATGAACAAAGCTAGTGGAGGTGATGGAATTCCAGTTGAGCTATTTCAAATCCTAAAAGATGATGCTATGAAAGTGCTGCACTCAATATGCCAGCAAATTTGGAAAACTCAGCAGTGGGCACAGGACTGGAAAACATCAGTTTCCATTCCAATCCCAAAGAAAAGCAATGCCAAAGAATGCTCAGACTAGTACACAATAGCATTCATTCCACACGCTAGTAAATTAATGCCCCAAATTCTCCAAGCCAGGCTTCAGCAATACGTGAACTGTGAAATTCCAGATGTTCGAGCTGGTTTTAGAAAAGGCAGAGAAACCAGAGATCAAATTGCGAATATCTGCTGGATCATCGAAAAAGCAAGAGGGTTCCAGAAAAACATCTATTTCTGCTTTATTGACTATGCCAAAGCCTTTGACTGTGTGGATCACAATAAAGTGTGGAAAACTCTTCAAAAGGTGGGAATACCAAACCCCCTGACCTGCCTCTTGAGAAACCTGTATGCAGGTCAGGAAGCAACAGTTAGAACTGACATGAAACAACAGAATGGTTCCAAATAGGAAAAGGCGTGCATCAAGGCTATATATTGTCACCCTGCTTATTTAACATATATGCAGCGTACATCATGCGAAACGCTGGGCTGGAAGAAGCACAAGCTGGAATCAAGATTGCCGGGAGAAATATCAATAACCTCAGATATGCAGATGACACCACCCTTAAGGCAGAAGGTGAAGAAGAACTAAAGAACCTCTTGATGAAAGTGAAAGAGGAGAGTGAAAAAGTTGGCTTAAAGCTCAGCATTTAGAAAATGAAGATCATGGCTTCTGGTACCATCACTTCATGGCAAATAGATGGAGCAACAGTGGAAACAGTGTCAGACTTTATTTTTTGGGGTTCCAAAATCACTGCAGATGGTGATTGCAGCCATGAAATAAAATGGCGCTTACTCCTTGGAAGAGAAGTTATGACTAACCTACACAGCATATTAAAAAGCAGAAATATTACTTTGCCAACAGTGGTCCATCTAGTCAAGGCTATGGTTTTTCCAGTAGTCATGTATGGATGTGAGAGTTGGACTATAAAGAAAGTTGAGTGCTGAAGAATTGATGCCTTTGAACTGTGGTGTTGAAGAAGACTCTTGAGAGTCCCTTAGAATGCAAGGAGATCCAACCAGTCCATCCTAAAGAACATCAGTTCTGAATGTTCATTGGAAAGACTGATGTTGAAGCTCAAACTCCAATATTTTGGCCACCTGATGAGAAGAGCTGACTCATTTGAAAAGATCCTGATGTTGGGAAAGATTAAAGGTGAGGGGAGAAGGGGATGACAGAGGATGAGATGGATGGCATCACTGACTCAAAGGCCATGAGTTTGAGTAACCTCTGGGAGTTGGCGATGGACAGGGAGGCCTGGCGTGCTGGAGTCCTTGGGGTTGCAAAGATTCGGACAGGACTGAGCAACTGAACTGAACTGAACTGAAAAGTAAGTCTTCCTGTAAAAGTCCATAGCTATGTTTATATGTCGACGCAGGCAAACATTTCTGCATAGGCAGCTCAAATTATTCTTCTTAAGCTTGTCTTTAAGATTCCTGTCATCTTTGACTTGAACTGCTGACATTCTGCTGTTAAATGCAGACCAAACTCTTGTTCTGCTCACTGCTGCTAGGCTGCTCCAGGAGATGGCTCAGAGCTCACTTGTACTTCTTTTCATCTTGTGACTGATCTCCCTCGTCTGCTCTTCTTGCAAATGTCAGTCACCTCAGGCACTGGACAAGGACTCCTGGTGCTGGACAGCTTGCGGTTATTTCATAGTGTGGGTCAGGAAACATATCACTTTATGGCCCATTTTCTTTATTAGGGTGCTATATCAGAATGCCCTCTCTGCCAAGGCTTAAATAAAACTACTATTTTTTTAAATAAACAATCCTTTCTTGCTCACTGTCTGCATATGCCGCTGTATTGCCTGAGTCAAGGATGTAATGACATACATAATACCCTTCTCTCTAAATTCAACCCAGGTGCTGAGTCCTGATGGCTACCTTTGTCTCATTTCCAATAGTGACCATGTACCAGGGGCGCTGGAGTCCTACCTACCACTGCTTCCCCCTAGTTCACTGTACTTCCTGCTCAGTTGCTCAGTCATGTTTGACTCATTACAACCCCATGGACTATAGCCTACCAGACTCCTTTGTCCATGGGATTCTCCAGGCAAGAACAGTGGAGTGTGTCACCATTTCCTCCTCTGAGGGATCTTCCTGACCCAGGGATCCAAACAGCGTTTCCTGCATTGGAGGCAGATTCTCTACCACTGAACCACACTGCCAAACACCCAAAGCTCTCACACAATTTCTTTTCTCAGCAAACTCATAAATATCATGAAAATCAGAGAATATATATATATATTCATATATATGTATGATGGTGATTGGAAAATACATTTGATCACTTTATGATCATTACTTCTCTCCTATGTTGGAAAAAATACAAATTTTCCTAGAGCTGATCAACAGTTCCACAGCATCTACAGCTTGGGTTAAGGAACTGGAATATTCTTTATGAAGAAACTTGGCAACCAAGGTTCAGCAAGGATCAAAGGCACAGGTCTTCTGATACTTAATATCATTACATGGGCTGGCATCATGCCAGGGCTCTCACAGGGCATGTAGTGTGTATCTGCCTTCCAGGAAAAGCACTTGATCAGGCCATTGCTCTCTCTCCTTATAGAGCAATTGGCAGATAATCAGACTGTTTGCTGAAGTGCCAGACAGCCAGGATAGGATATGACGTGCCAGACAGCCATGCTTTGCTAGAATTGTCTGATAAGTGTCAGTATGGCTTCTTGTGATACAGGAAATAAATCATCAGTCCTATGAGAAGTTCAATTATGATGCACTCAGTTTGGATGTAATAAGCTGTGAGTGGAAAAATAGGGGTTCCCAAACAGTTCAGTGTCCAGAAACCCAATGTAACTCCCAGCATGATTTTCAGACAAATCTGCTTGTTGCTCCAGTATCCTTGAGTTCTGTGGTAATCCTACTATCTTCCCTGCTATTTAAATAGTCCAAAAGATTGAATAAAATTATGTTAGGAAAACAAACAGATCAGAATAATTTTGTTCTGAAGTAGAAGTTCCAATTTTTTATGAACTGTGGATTGCATTAAAATTTGGATGAAAGCTTTATTAATAGATATTATCCCTTAAATACTAGTTTAGACAAATAGACCAAGTTCTCCACACTGTAGAATTTGGGGGGAACATTCACATAGCTGGCTTCTCTGGTGGCTCAGACAGTAAAGAATCTGCTTGCAATGCAGGAGACCAAGGTTTGATCCCTGGGTTGGGAAGATCCCATGGGGAAGGAAATGGCAACCCACCCCGGTATTCTTGCCTGGAGAATTCCATGAACAGAGGATTCTGGCAGGCTACAGTCCATGGTAGTGCAAAGAGTGTGACAGGATGGAGCAACTAACACACACATTATATAAACAGAGAGCAAGAATTTAGATTTGATAAAACATCCTTGAAAAGCAACTCATTGTGATTGTGGTTCTTATTTCATAAATTTTACTGCATGAGAGTGAAATACATTAACCTTCCCTCTCAAATTGAAGTCTCGTAGTGATATATGTCAAGAAAAACTATAAAAAACTTGAAAATGAGCAAAATTAATTACCGGTATATTGTCCAGAAATTATTTTAGCCTCTTTGTCTTTCAGCATATTTTACAACTCTGTAACTTGTGGAAAACTGATAGTAATGCAAATAATTGTTTTTGTTAGGAATGCAAATGAACTTTGTTCAGTGAAAATGCAGTTGATTATTGCCCTGTGGACTTTGGTCAAATTTGCATCTATTTGCAAATTTACTTCAGTATATCTATTTTTTCTACCTGTGTGTCCTTTGAATTCTCCTTTGAAATTTTTTTTTACATATTTTCTGGTTCTCTCATTAATTATGGTGCTGAATAACATTTATGAAATGTGTTTATATTTCTGTATTATAATTTTACCTTAAAAATTCTTCAACACATATTCTAAGTTCTCATCAGCAATAAAAAGGAAAAAATAATATTATTGCATGTACATGTGATTTTAAATATTTGTATATAAAGATCCTCCAGTTTCACAGCTCCTATTTAGTGTTTTGAACTCAGATGATAAAGAAGATGGACAATTTTAGTTATTATTTTTAAAATTTAAAATCTGAAATATCCTAGTCTAAAATGGTAGGATTTAACAAGACTAACATTGTAAAGTTTTCTTCACATAGCCAGTTGAAATGTTCTTTGCTATTATGTGTTTTATTTATATATAGAAAGTTCAGTAACACAATGTACATTTTATCAAATTCCTGGGCACACTTGTCTTTGAATGTTGCTGGATGTTATTATAGACAGAAAAGAGTAAAAGTAAAAATTGTATTCACAAAATGTATTTTTGTTGAATGAAATATATATTTATCACAAGGTGGTGTTTGTTATTCCCAGTGTTTTCATTGCAGTTACATTAGTCTTTGTCAGGTAATTAGCATTCTGATCATTTGGCTGAAATTCAAATGAGTTAACAGTTCTATGGTCTGATTTCTGTGGAGTAAGTGAATCTTCAGGGAAATGGATTATGACAAAGTGCAAATTCATTTCTGTTCTTTCAAAATAACAAGCTTCAATTAAATGTTAACACCCCAGGTGTTTTACATCTCTTCAATGAAAACATTATCACTTCAGCTATTGAGACAGAGGGATGTCAAAAATCCAGATGCTTCATACATTTCCTTTGGAATTCAATGAAGAAGGTAGAGAAAACTATCTGCATGTGAATTACTTTCTACAAGGAACTGCTTTCTGACACACTGATTAATTGCCAAGCAAAACCCATATCCACTTCAATGGCAGTTATATGCAAATATCAGAGGCCAATTCAAGAAGGCCTGGAATGACACACTACTTACAAGAAATTTAATTTCCAGGAAGTAAATGCAGCACACTGAGATAGTAAGGCTTGGAGAAAAATAAACCAATATAGCTCAGAGGTATAATTTTATTTTCTTCTTTTCAAATTGTTCTCACTTCATATGTCCATGAAAGTGATTTATACTTTTTTCCCCCTCAATACAAGGCATTTTTATTGATCCGCAAAACTTTCCTGAAACAGGCTTAAGGACTAGCTGATATCTATTATTTTATCTTGGATTATGGAGATCAAGAGTAAACAGTTGTACTACAGAGACAAATGAGAGATTATATAATTTAAAATATGATAGATCCTTGTAATTATCAATCCTTTTGAATAATGTGAGGCTGACACAAGTAATCTAGTGCAAATATAACAACAGCACATGAGTTTGTTAAGGGAAGCACGCTAATTGAAACCTTCTACCCTGGCCAGGCACCATAGAAAATATTTGCATAAGTTGTTTTACAACAGGAGGTCCTAGTAAGGAACAGGGAACTTATAAACCTCCACCAACCAGAAGAGTTCAGGAAAGGTCAAAAGGAGACACCACAGGTCCAACCACCTCCCAAAATCCTTCTCTCGAGTATCCATCTTGGCTGAACAAGAAGTGTACCACCAGGAAGGACTCTGAGTCAGAATGATTGGCTAAAGACAACCCAGAAACTAATCCCATCACCATAAAACCCGAGCCAGTTCTCCTGGATTCTCTTACCCTGCTGCTCTCCACCTGGGTGCCCTTTCCCAATAAAATCTCTTGCTTTGTCAGCACATGTGTCTCTTCGGACAATTCATTTCCAAGTGTTAGATAAGAGCCTAGTTTTGGGCCCTGGAAGGGGTCCCCCTTCCTGCAACAAGTTCATGCTAAAATGTTCAAAAATAAATTTCTGAGGTGATTCAAATAAGCTACTTCAAAATATGCTAGTTTGGCATAACGAGTATTCTGAGCTGAAGGCAATTGAGAAATAGCAAACGCAGAAAGAACCCTCTTTCCTTCCCCTTCCTGCCTAAGAATAGGGGAAACATTTCTCTTTGTGAATGTAACATACATTTCCATTTGTAAAGATTTAGCCCTACCCATATGGGAAGACTGCAGATGACACTGAGATAAATCTAATTAACAAATCTTAAAAAAAAAATTATTCATCATATATTTAGTCACCTTATCATAATATATATCCCTTTGTTAAAATGGTATATACATCTCCTTCTATAATGACTACATTGGGTTTTTCTTCTTTGCAAATCCCCTGTACACATAAAAAATATAAACATATACACAATTTATATATATATATTCATCTTGCCAATCTATTTTTGTCAATATAACTCACTTACCCCTTCAAAAAATCTAATAGTTTGGAGGAAAATTTTTTCTTCCTTATGATCCATGTAACTCAGTGTGTATTAAATGATTATTTCCTATTAAAATTGTTTTTATGCTCTAGGAATAGAAAAAGGAAAAGTCTGAAAGTGAGGTTCATTTGGAGAATGATATAACCACCAAGGGTAGTTTGGCATGACTGAAACAGAGTATGCACAAAATCAGGCCTAATTATGGCAAAAACATGAGTTGGATGTGGATAATCTTAGGCTATAGAGTTTTGTCTTGAGCAGATTTCCAGCCTGGTGCTTAACCACTCATTTGCTCACCACGTATTTGCTTATTTATTTGTTTATTTCATCTGTAGTTAATGAGCATATGGAATGTGTCTCACTCTCTTTTAGGTGCTAATAAGAAAATAAACCATCACAGACAAATTATCTGCCCTTAAGGAGCTCACAATAGATGACGAGAACTAATAAATATTTACAGAAAGTTGATAATATTATTTATAACAGGGAATATTTAGGGAATATACAAGAGCTTGCCATTTTTGTTGCTATCCTACATATAAAGATACCCAGGATATACCTGCAGGCTTCCCTGCTGGCTCAGATGATAAAAAAATCTGCTCTGCCTGCCAATGCAGAAAACCCCGGTTCGATACCTGTGTTGAAAGTTCCCCTGAGAAATTACTATCCACTCAAATATTCTTGCCTGGAGAATTCTATGGCCAGAGGAGCCTATTGGACTACAGTCCATGGGGTCACAAAAAGTTGGACATGAGTGACTACACTTTTTATTTGAAGGATATATCTGAAACTAACATAAGATCTTAAATCAACTATACTTCAATATATATTTTTAAAATATCAAGAGAAAGTTTTATTAATTTATAATATATTTATTACTTGCCTTCTTATCCATAGCCAAGACTTATTAGTGCATGTTATTAATATCAAGAGGTATGAAGTTAATTTACCAAACCCTGGAGAAAAATGTGCGTTAACCCTGGAACAATAGATTGAATCCTAGGAATGTCAGCCTTGTTACAAACTTAATCTGCAACTCTGCTCAAGTAGTGAAGAAAGAAAGTTGTAAAACACAGTAACTATAGTCTGCAGAAGTATTTTCTTCTTCATGATCTTAAGTCTTCTAACCAAAACTCTTCCTGTAAGATATTCCCTCTCTAGGTTACTGAACCAAACTTGAGTCCCTTCACCCACAGGCAGTAAAGCCAATCTACTTACACCTGGTTGTGCTGAAGTAAATGCAACATTTAGTGTAAGGCACCATAGAAGGAGTTAGGACATCTAGGGCTCAAAAAGCCTGAATTTCCTGATAGGTTTCAGCAAACCATTTTTAAAGACAGGTGAGGGAGGGGAATCCTAGGGCATGTGATCTGCTCATATACAGTTGCCTGATTGGTTGATGGTGACAAGGCAGTGTCGCTGCTGCTGCTAAGTCACTTCAGTCGTGTCCACTCTGTGTGACCCCATAGATGGCAGCCCACCAGGCTCCCCATACCTGGGACTCTCCAGGCAAGAATACTGGAGTGGATTGCCATTTCCTTCTCCAATGCATGAAAGAGAAAAGTGAAAGTGAAGTCGCTCAGTCTGTCGGACTGTTAGCGACCCCATGGACTGCAGCCCACCAGGCTCCTCTGTCCATTGGATTTTCCAGGCAAGAGTACTGGGGTGGGGTGCCATTGCCTTCCCCGAGGCAGTGTCACAGGGTTAACATTATCAGTCCTTAACACCAGTAAGTCTGTTGACTACATGCTCATGGACGTCAAGTAGTTAATTTCTTCCAGAGGTTTTAGCATATGTAAAACTACTCAAGAAATGTGTATCAGACACTATTATCTAGGTACTACAGAGAGGAGTGCCTGAGAAGGCAATGGCAACCCACTCCAATACTCTTGCCTGGCAAATCCCATGGATGGAGGAGCCTGGTCCATGGGGTTGCTAGGAGTCGGACACAACTGAAGTGACTTAGCAGCACAGAAAGGAGTGAAAGCAGAGGATATGGGGAAAGGGTCTATCCCAGGAAGGCCACATAGCCTACTGCTCTGTTACACCTATGCCCAGAGGAAAAGCACATCCTTATTCTGAAGACAGACACCAAAAAGGATTCCAGGAAACAGGCCTTGCTAAGTTTCTTTCACTCAGTTTACTACAGTTACCTCATGCTCTTTGATCTATCATATTTCTACAGGGCTATCTACACTTTATCAGATCTAACAAAAATACTCAGGTCTAACTGTTCAAGTGTTCATTTCCTTATGAAGGCTCAAGAGTCACATCAAACTTGTATTAAATAAATCTGTGTGACTCTCATAATCTGCCTAATAATTTTCAGACCCGGTCAAGAATCCTAAGAGGATCTAGGAGAACTTTCCCTCTCCTGCATTTCAACTATTCTTAGAATAGCAAAGATTGTGTATGGTTTCCAGAAAACTCATGAACCAACATTTTCTCTAGCTAGAGTAGCTCTTCCACTAAAAAAATAATTAAACTATTTTCTATAAAGTATTTATAGTTCTCCTATTTCAAAATTTATGTTGAGTACTTTGAGGTACTTTTACTTTTTAACCACCAGTGGCCCTTGACAGATGTATTTTATTTTAAAATATTCAGACACTTATAAGAGATGTGCATTCTCCCTAGATCATCCTCAACATACTGAATTGCATCTCTTAGTAAAGGACAGAAAATGCTGATGATGTGTCTGACATAAACGAGTTTTTTACACAACAGATTTCACATATTATACATCCTATAAGTGGTAGGTGGGAGAATCAGAAAATTAAAATCCTATCAAGAACTTCAGGATGTGTCTGTCTCCTGAATAATATAGTATTTGCAACTCCCATGGTTGAAAAGCAGCTTTTCTTTGCTATTAACATGAACCATCAGCTCCCCAACCAGAACAACAAAGTGAGCTGTTGACTGAGGAAAGGTCAGTTTATTAACTTATTCCAGTGATGGACAACATCACCCTAAGAGAGACTTAATTTACTAAAGAGAGAGAGAGAGAAGAATATTTCTAGGGCTTAAGGCTTTAGTTGCTGAAATCAAGTATTTAAAGCCTGAATCTGATTGGGTTTGGGCACAGTTTTTGATATAATGGTGTAAGATCTGTGGATGATATCTTCATCATCTTAGAAATCTTAGAAAAGTGTTCCTCCATTTCCAATTTTCAGGTGAATGATCTTCTTGCCCATTTGAGCTGACCTCTCCTTCTGAGAAAAGGATTGTCTACCTGCATAAACAAACTGTTGTCTTAGAGACTGGTTGAGCTTGTGCTTTTCAGATAATTAGACTTGAGGGAAGAACCTGAAACAAATCATGAAGTGATTTACTGATTTACCCCCTGACCTTCCCAGGACAAATTGCTTTGGAATAAAAGAGTAACGTAGATGGAGTCAGCCTTCCATTTTTAGTCCCGTATGCTTTGGGTCTGCAGGTCTTCTCTGTCCTCTCTAGATTCACAAAAATATCATAAAAAGCAGCTCTTAAAGAGAGTAAGATTTGCCTCCCCTGATCTAGTAAGAGCAATAGGCACTCCTAAAGCAATTGCCAGCTGTGACCAACATGACCAGTCCTAGGCAGAAATTTAAAGAAAGTAAAATTCTATCACTTCTTTCAGTAACTTTGTAATTTTATATCTCCTCACCCTCTTGAATTCCCATCTTTGTTTGTTATTCCAATTTATTCATCCACCAAATCCTTCCATAACTCTTCTCCCAAATTTTCATGTAAGAAGTCTAAGAGAAGCCAATAAGCTGCTTTTTTAACCAGAACTCCTTTCTGTCAGTATATTTGCCTGGTAGTTGCTGCACCACTCTAATAAACACTTCAGAAAAAATATGTGTATATTTACTTGCTACAATTTTTTCTATTAAACAAAAAGTATAACATGCATAATTCATGTCTCTGAGGAGGATGAATTACTTAGTAATGCACAGTGTACTTTCTAGAAATAGTTATTAGCTGCATAGTAGATTAAATGCTATGTCTCTCCAATATTTTAAAATTTTGTTTTGATCCCCTTAGTTTTACTTGGCTTCAATAAAATTTTGAATTTTCAGACCAACATAGATTGGATTATATGATCATAGCTCATCAATAACCGTTTGATTGTTCTCTAGTGTAGTGTAATGAGACAGCCCTGGATTGAATGTGATGAAATCTTGGTTTTTGCCACTAAGTGACTGTGGAACTCCATGTATCATTTACTTACCCTAAATTGCGATTTATTTATTCATTAGGTGAAGAAATGTCTTTGATGATCTTTAAAGCTAATGGTGGGACTATCTTCTCTGATGGATGATTCTCAGTTGTACAGCATCTCCTGAGCAAGCTGCTTAGACAGGAACAGTCTTTGTTTAGTTACATGCATTTGTCAGTGATTTGTGCCAAATCTGAAAGGTCATTTACCATACATTGCTGAATCCTCCTAGGTACTTCTGTACATCTGTTGAAAGTGTCTACAAGGAACATTTCATAGCAGTTCAAAGGGGTTTTAGAACATTCTGGAATAAAAATAAAGAAGCATCATTTGCCAAAAGCACATTGATGAACTTATTGAAATAATGAAGATTATTTGGGAGCAGGGAAGAAACTGTTGATGAACTGTTAAGATTAGTTACTCTGGCTTTTAGCTCCATCTCATTGCAGATGGTGACTGCAGCCATGAAATTAAAATATGCTTGCTTCTTGGAAGAAAAGCTATGACCAACCTAGACAGCATATTAAAAAGCAGAGACATTACTTTGCTGACAAAGGTCCATCTAGTCAAAGCTATGGTTTTTCCAGTGGTCATGTATGGATGTGAGAGTTAGACTGCAAAAAAGCTGAGAACCAAAGAATCGATGCTTAACTGAAATGTTGGAGGACTCTTGACAGTCCCTTGGACTGCAAGGAGATCCAACCAGTCCATCCTAAAGAAAATCAGTCCTGAATATTTATTGGAAGGACTGATGCTGAAGCTGAAACTCCAATACTTTGACCACCTGATGCGAAGAACTGACTCATTTGAAAAGACTCTGATGCTGGGAAAGATTGAAGGCGGGAGGAGAAGGGGACGATAGAGGATGAGATGGTTGGATGGCATCACCCACTCAATGGTCATGAGTTTGAGTAAACTCTGGGAGTTTGTGATGGACAGGGAGGCCTGGTGTTCTGCAGTCTATGGGGTCACAAAGAGTTGGACATGGCTGAGTAACTGAACTAAACAGTGAAAATTAACTTCTGTGGAAAGATGCCTGTCTTTCAAAGTGGAGCTAGCTGAGGATCTCGAGGGGAGAGTTGATTAACTTCGAATATTACTGACTCGCAGGTCCAGTTCAGTAGAATCATGTGACATTGACTTCAAATGCTTTTGTACAATTTTAAGGCAACCAGTAATTAAATGTAAAGAGATGCCTGCCTTCTATATCACCCTAAATGGTAAAGTAAATATAATAAACATTTCAAAACAGAAGTAAAATTAAGATTTAGATCTTTATTCTACCACAGCCAGATTTCAGACCAGGAAGAGGGAAAAAGGAAGAGCTTCATCAGTAACCACTGTTTTGAACTTCCAGGGTAGAATTTTTTAATGTATATTTTGCCTGTCTTTCCTCTATGTTCAGAGCCCTAAGGGTGTTTTTCTGTTCTATGACTTATTTCTAAGTGCAATTTGAGTGAAAGATAAATAACCACATGCCCCCAAAAGTGCAATGATATATCTTCAAAAGAAAGATTTTCCTTTGGTACTTCTTTATCAACCTTCAGCAACAACCCCAAATCTTCTTTTCTTCCTGATAAGCATAGTAAATCTTCATTAATTATAATTTATTTATAAACTATATTTATTTATTTTATTACTTACACAATTTTTATAGTATTCAACTTAACATAATTTTCTGTTTGCACATGTGATGTATCTTGGATTAGTAGGGAATGTACAGTAATTTCCTCATTAAAAATATATACAGGGACTTCGCTGGCAATCCAGTTACTAAAACTTCACCTTTCAGTGCAAGCATTACAGGTTCAATCCCTGGTTAGGGAACTAAGATCCCACATGCCTTGTAACCAAAAAAACAAAACATGAAACAGAAGCAATACTGTAACAAATTCAATAAAATTTATACACATACATACACACATATATACAGAGATAATTTTATTTTTTTAACTTAATGATTTTATTCACTTATGCACAACATTTTCAGAAACTAAGTTCCTTAAGTAAGGGATAAGTGTCTATAATTTATTTCCCTTGTCACTCAATAATGTGTATGCTGTTGTATAATTTTCAGAAGGTTGTAAACAAACATTTCAAAGATTTTATTTGTCCATAACAATAAGGGAACCAGTAAAATGTTAAAACCAGTTCAAAACATATTTTAAGAAATGGAGACTTATGTCATCTGTTGGTCACAGTAATGCTGAAAATATTTTGCAACTATATATGAAACTGATTAATGTCATATAAGCAATGACCTCTAACACTTGCAGTTACTTTGTCTTCTGGGAAGAAATAATTTTACATTACTATTGAACAGGAGTCAGTTTTCTGACTCTCAGTCAAGAAATAATTGCATTAATACCAGTTTTCTGCAACTTAACCACTATTCTTACAGATTTGAAAAGTATGTTAATAAATAGATAAAAGACAGTTTAATGATGATAACAACCCTTATACAATTAGATAATCCTCAGTCAGGTTAGGTGCCCTAATCAGTGCTCAATGTGATACTGAAAGGAATTTATCCACCCCCAAAGTGAGAAATAAAAGTATGTTTTGAGAGTGTTCCTGCTTATATGATTATAGAGGTTGGGATGCCAGATGAAGGCAAGGCAGTTATTGCTTTCATTAAAAGACCTTGATGTTGGGAAAAACTGAAGGCAGGAGAAGAAGGGGACGACAGAGGTTGAGATGGTTGGATGGTATCACCAACTCAATGGACATGAGTTTGAGTAAACTCAGGGAGTTGGTGATGGACAGGGAGGCCTGGCTTGCGCCAGTCCATGGGGTCGCAAAGAGTCAGACAGGACTGAGCGACTGAACTGAACTGAAGGATTATTACACCTCAGGGTCAAAATTAAAGTTTTGACATGCAAAAAAAGTATTTTCAAGAATGTAACAAGACTAAAAACATTTGGAAACATGAGAGGTGTTCTTGTATATATTCATTTAACATACTGAAGAGAAGTCTAGAGAACATCGTGTTGCTTTTCATCTAAGGAATATCCCAAAGAAGAGAAATGGAGTAATAGCCACTGCCACCTACAGCCCTGGTGGATTAAGGAAATGACAGGGGACAGCACGGAGGAGGCAGGCAGGCAGATGTGTGTAGTGGTGGATGGATTCTTTTCATTCAGGGGAAAGCCAAGACCTCAGGATTTTCTGCTCAATTTTTCTTCTGGTGTCCTGGTAGAGTCAGCATCATAGAATACCCTCATGCATTCCTGAAGACAGCCAGCCATATAGGAAAATCTGGGTTGTATAATCTATTTAGGCAGAGGGTGTCTGGATTCTTCTCAATCAGAGCTGCTTTATAGTTTTGTGGACAGTGGTGGGATCTAGAAGTTCTCACACACCATTTTAGGGCATCAGTCAGGTACCGGCAAAAAAAAAAAAAAAATCTCTGTAACTTACTTGGGTCAAGGGCAGAATGGGACTCACACTCAGATCTCAGTATGCTCACTTCGTAAACAGAGAGTGCCAAGATATGTTTGGTTTATTTTAATTCTCTTTAGAAAATTTTTTTTGGCCATACACCGTGTGGGATTTTAGTTCCCCAACTAGGGATGGAATCTATGCTCCCTGCAGTGAAAGTGCAGAGTCTTAACCACTGGACTGCCAGGGAAGTCCTGAGATGTGTTTGATTAAAAGGAGGGCTGCCAGCACCCTGACTAAGCTGAGAAGGACTGACTGTCCCCTAGACACGGATTTCAGCAGAAGGAATCAGCAAGTGGCTTTGTGGTGGGAGGCCAAGAGAACTTACACAGCAACAGGGAATGCTTCAGATGAAGGGCCAGATCAGCTATGCTGCAGGGAAATCCGGGGATGAGGAGGACTCCAAGGAGGGCTGGGGATAAAGGTAAAGAAAAAGCTGCAGGACTTAGAGACGTGTCTCTTTTCTAAAGCTCAAGCCTCCATATGCTCAGATACCATCTAGGAGAAGAAGATTGGAATAAAATTCTGAAATTTTATCCAACATTGTCTATACACTTACCTAAAAAGAGTTTTAAATATAAATCAGACTAATTTTACTGAATTAGAGGGTTTTTCTTCCCCTTTCCTTCCATAGCTCAGATGGATCAGAACATGTGACAAAAATCAGATTGCTATGGCAATTAATCTATATTATTTTTAGATTAAGTTTCCTTGGAGTATTTTCAGTGTTGTGCTAGTTCCTACTGTACAGCAAAGTGAATCAATCATATGTATACATATTTCCACTCAAGATTATTTTCCCATATAGGTCATTACAGAATATTGAGTAGAGATCCTTGCGCTATATACTAGTTTATTATTAGCCATCTATTTTGTATATATTAGTATGTATGTGACAATTCCAGTCTCCTAATTTATCTCCCTCTCCCTCCTTTGTAACCATAATTTTGTTCTCAACATCTGTGACTCTGTTTCTATTTTGTAAATAGGTTAATTTGTACCATATTTTTAGATTTCTCATATAAGCAATATCATATATGTCTTTCTATGTCTGACTTATTTCACTCAGTATGACAATATTTAGGTCCATTCATGCCACTGAAAATAGCATTATTTCACTCTTTTTATAGCTGAGTAATATTCCATTGCATATATGTACTACATCTGCTTTATCTA
The DNA here is from genome assembly GCA_006410675.1 of Oreotragus oreotragus. Lineage (NCBI taxonomy): Eukaryota > Metazoa > Chordata > Mammalia > Artiodactyla > Bovidae > Oreotragus > Oreotragus oreotragus. The sequence continues at coordinate 183,806 of SJYX01014196.1, read as the reverse complement.
TTCCTCTGTCGATGTATATTTAGGTTGCTTCCATGTCTTATTTATATTTCTTTATATAGTTGAACATGCTTAGTTAAATATACAGTCCTGCTACTAATCTATTCAGTTTTCTCCAGTGTCTTACACTTTCCTATTTCTTTAAAAAAAAAAAAAAAAAAAGGAAAGAGGAGGGAGGAACAAAAGAATAAAGGAAGAAGGGAGAGAAGGATTAAGTAAAGAAGGAAATGAAGGGAGGAAGGGAGAGAGAGAAGGAGGGAGAAGGAGAGGGAGGTGGGGAGAAAGAAAGGAGGAAAGAAGGAAAGGAAGGAAGGAAAGCTCTGGGCAGTTGTAGTTAGTTGGGGCTTAGTTGGGAGCAGTCTTCCTAACTGTTTCAAAGCAAATCTTTGCATGTATATATATATACTGCTCATTCAAATTGAGTAATCTACATATCCTCATCATATTCAAGTATAATGCAAGTTTGGAACTACAGTATAGTTTCTTTTGAAGTTCGAGAAATTAGAGGAGGTGATGCTGCACCAAGCATCTTGTCTGAGATTTCCAAATGGGACATATGTTCAGAAGGAAAAGTCCTTTGTCCTTGCATGGTAACATGTAGTGTTAGTAAGCATTAGGAGGACCTAGACTCACAGTGAAATTGGAGAGGACCCTTTGAATGTTCACAACCTTTATGGCCTCACATGAATGCTGAGGCTGTTGAGGGAAGAGTCAGTTACTTGTTCAGTTGTGGCTCCATTAGGCAAATGTATTGCCAAAAACAAACAAACAAACAAAAAAAACAATGTGGATTGGATCATGGCAACCTGCTCCAGTATTCTTGCCTGGAGAATTCTGTGGATTGAGGAGCCTGGTAGGCTACAGTCCACAGGGTGGCAAAGAGTCGGACAAGACTGAGCCACTTCACTTCAGGAGCTTCTGGAGATAAAGCTGCTTCCCTTAGGGTGGAGAACATTCCAGGGAGACTTCACCCATGCCATTCATAGGTAGGGTCTCTACAGAGCAGACAAGATAAACACATCAATTAGTGACAGAATTAAAGAAGGTATGCAGAGACCAGCAGAAATGTAAAGCAACCCAGAAACAAAGGAAAAGAAGGAGGATGAGAAAAAAATTCAAAACCCGGGAGATAATTTTAAACTAGAATAAGATTGAACTACAGACCTGAATGAGAAATCAATCACTGTGTTATATAGAAATTAAGCCCAGAAATTCCTAAATTAAATTACCACAATAAGCAAGCAGATAACTCTGAATCAGTTTTTAAATAAAAAATAATACCCTTTTGTCCCCAGTACTCAATTTGTCACCAGAGTTATAATTATTAGCTACCATATACTTGCATTTCTTATCTAGGTATATGAAATAAAACCCAAATTCTACTTCAGCTGCTTATATCACTATACACATCTTTGTGTGTGTAATATTCTTTACAGGCATTAAGAATGTAGTGAAGGAGCCTGAACCTAGTAAAGCATCACTACCTGCAAAATATTTTAATTTGAAGTATTTGAAGGTCTTTTTTTCCCCTCAGTTTTTAATAGTAATGCACAGCAGTGTGTGAGAACCATTGACTACAAAGCAAATTAAAACACAATAACTGAGAGATAATTGTATTCGTACTAAAACATAAAAAAAAATCCAGTATCTATCGGAGAAATAAAAATTATATGTCAGTTCAGTTTAGTCTCTCAGTCGTGTCTGACTTTTTGTGACCACATGAACTGCAGCACACCAGGCCTCCCTGTCCATCACCAGCTCCCAGAGTTTAACCAAATTCATGTCCATTGAGTCGGTGATGTCATCCAACCATCTTATCTTCTGCTGTCCCCTTCTCCTCCTGCCTGCAATCTTTCCTAGCATCAGGATCTTTTCAAATGAATCAGCTCTTCACATCAAGTGGCCAAAGTATTGGAATTTCAGCTTCAACGTCAGTCCTTCCAGTGAACACCCAGGACTAGTCTCCTTTAGGATGGACTGGTTGGATCTCCTTGCAGTCCAAGGGACTCTCAAGAATCTTCTTCAATACCACAATTCAGAAGCATCAGTTCTTCTGTGCTCAGTTATCAAGGTAGTTCAACTATCACATCCATACATGACTACTGGAAAAACCATAGCCTTGACTAGATGGACCTTTGGTGACAAAGTAATGTCTCTGCTTTTTAATATGCTGTCTAGTTTGGTCACAACTTTCCTTCCAAAGAGTAGGCATCTTTTAATTTCATGGCTGCAATCACCATCTGCACTGATTTTGGAGCCAAAAAAAAAAATAAATAAATAGTCAGCCACTGTTTCCCCATCTATTTGCCATGAAGTAATGGGACCGGATACCATGATCTTAGATTTCTGAATGTTGAGCTATTTAGGACAGGAAAAAAAGGGAAAAAAGAGAGAGGGGACAGTTTGACAGAATAAAGCAGCATATAGCTAAATGGGAAAGACTTGATTTGGTGAAGATCAGCAAATCATCCCTGTTTTGAAAATTAATAATCCAGAGCTTTATTTTTTATTAAGACTACAAATGCTGTATCTTTACACAAAACTATACAATCAATAATTCCCTTTTCAGCTGCTGCCAATAGCTGATAAAAATGGAATTTCTTTTCGTACATACTAGTAGAAAGATGCTACTTTGCATAAATCAAACCATGGCTTGTTTAACTTGTACTAAAATAGACCGAGGGCATGAGGAGAAGGGGACGACAGAAGATGAGACAGTTTGATGGCATCACCGACTCAATGGACATGAGTTTGGCTAAACTCCAGGAGTTGGTGATGGACAGGGAGGCCTGATATGCTGCGGTTCATGGGGTCGCAAAGAGTCGGACATGACTGAGAAACTGAACTGAACTGACACGTAATATAAAAATAGAATTTTAAAGTGTACAATTACATGGCATGAATTCATGTACATCTACAATGTTATGCAGCTCCCACCACTATCTAGTTCCAGAATTTTTCATCACTTCAAAGGGAAACCCCACACCCATTAAGCAATGTTTCCCCCATTCTCCCTTTCTCCAGACCATGGCAACAATTAATTTACTTTCTCTTCTTATGAATTTGCCTATTTGGTATATTTCATATAAATGGAATCATACAATATGATGATGTGCCTTGCTTCTTTCAATTAGTATGATGATTTTAAGGTTCATCTTGGCTGTAGCATGTTTTAGTACTTCATCCTTTTTTTATGGTGTAATAATATTCCATTGTGCAGATATATACATTTTGCTTTTTTGATGTGTCTGTTGATGGACATTTGAGTTGTTTCTGCATTTGGCTGTTGTGAATAGAACATGTATAAAAAATACATGTGTCAGTTTTTATTTGAGTACCTATTTTCAATTTTTGGATGTACACATTGGAATGGAATTTCTATATTATATGATAATTCTGTGCTTATCTTCTTGAGGAACTACCAGAGGCTGTACCATTTAACATTCCTACCAGCAATGTAGGAGGGATCCGATTTCTTCACATCCTCACCAACTTTTTATTTTCTGTCTTAAAAAAAAAATTATGTTCATCTTAGTAGGTGTGGAGTGGTATCTTATTGTTTTGATTTACATTTCACTGAAGACCAGTGATGCTGCAAATCTTTTCATGCACTTACTAGTCATCTAATATATCTTATTTGAAGAAGTACCTATTAAAGTCTTTTGCTCATACTTTTAGTTGAATTGGTTGTTTTCCGCTGTTATTGTTGCTGAGCCATACAACTTTGAACTTGAAAGTAAATTAGAAATCATCCTGATGAACATGCTAGTGTTACAAATGAGGAAACTGAGAGCAAAACTTGAACAGATTCACCTAGTTATTAGTGAACCTGGAACTCAGATACAGGTGTCCTGTCCCCCACATGGTAAAGCTCTCTCCAGCCATATACTTTTGTTTGCAATATTGTAAAAGTAACATAGGTTTTTAAGACGGCTGACTGGGATTAAGAGCACAGTACATAATGTTGAAAGAATGATAACCACCTGAAGCGATCTAAATATTTTATAATTATGAGCACATATTTTAACTTAGAAACAAAATTTAGTGTTTAATTAAGGAGTTAAATGAATACATGTAAAACACAACATCTGGATCCTTCAAATATATAAAATATGTAGTTTAAATATCATTTTGTGATTGAGACAATTACCAAAAAAAAAAAAAATGCAATCAACATGAATTTTAATGATTACAGCCTGAGTCTAAAGTTTAAAATATATTACACAAAAGCAAAATAAAAATGGGAGATTAATTTATGCTATAGCATATAAATAATTAAAAATTAGTTCATTCTTGTCACTTTTAATTTGCCTTTAAGCCTTTTTATTCTGTTNTAAGAGACAGATTACAGCCTGAGTCTAAAGTTTAAAATATATTACACAAAAGCAAAATAAAAATGGGAGATTAATTTATGCTATAGCATATAAATAATTAAAAATTAGTTCATTCTTGTCACTTTTAATTTGCCTTTAAGCCTTTTTATTCTGTTTCTAAAATGTTTCAATTAGTTCTAAAGCAGTAAAGAAGGGCACACAATAAATGAACAGGTTAAATTCAGTGTTTAAAAAAAATGGTTGATAGCTCTCTTGAGATCAGACTTCTCTTGGTAAGGTATTAACTGTAGTCCAAGGAGGCCAGGCCTGTCCCACTCAGGGCTCTAAAGCCAACTTTGCTGCTTTGTATCAGTCAGAATGTGGAGGGAACATTAGAAACATCCAGGCCAAAGGTCTAAAGCCATTGAGATGGGAGATAAAAGATGGAGCTAATCAGATGCTTAGATGGTCCAGGAACCAAAACGTGGATTTAGGATGAAAGCAATCGGCTATTTCAGCCACAGCAAACAAAAGAGAGCATGACCTTGGGGCTGGCAAGAGAATGCGCCAAGCCCAGAATTTCTCAGAGGTCAGGGATTACAACCGGGGACCATTGATAAAAATAAGGACAGGTGAAAATTGCCTTAGTGCNTATTTCAGCCACAGCAAACAAAAGAGAGCATGACCTTGGGGCTGGCAAGAGAATGCGCCAAGCCCAGAATTTCTCAGAGGTCAGGGATTACAACCGGGGACCATTGATAAAAATAAGGACAGGTGAAAATTGCCTTAGTGCTTTGTGACCTGAGAGGTATATTTGCCCTGCTATTCTTTCCTGTATATGAGAGATCATCCTTTATCTCAGCTATGAAAAAGTATTCTTACGTTTCCTCCTGGAATCTTCTTTCATTTTTTCATAACTTGAACATAATAAAAATTTGTTGTTCCATTTATGTGAGAAAGTCTTATTATCAGCAGTTATTCTTCATCTTGGATTTTTTCATAATCTGAACAGTATAAATAGAATTTGGGGGCTGTTCGGGTATTCCCGGTGGCATCTTCTTTTTGAGGGAGAGAGGGAAGAGGAGCAGCAAGAGAAATTAGCGATGCTACCTGTGAGCTGGAATTCAATGGGAATCATATTTCTTCTAGTTAGATAGTTCATTTGCTTTGAAGACAAGGGAGTAAACTGTGTAGAAACTCAATGTGTCATTGAGCTCTTGTAAATCTCTCCCTATAGATTATTTAGACTATTAGTTTTAAAAAGTGGCTCTACCTTCTAAATACAAAATATGTTTCCATTTGATATCTGGCCATATGAAAATAAAATCATGTATTTGGTTGCTGAAGTTAAATTATGAACACATTTGTTTTACAATGGTGAGTCGTATAATTCATTCATATATTTTCTCTGCTACCTTTGCAGGCATTGTTTTACTTTATTTAAGTAGTTGTCTTGTGTCCAATTTATAGATAATTAACTCATAGATTTTATTATGTAAATCTCCCTACCACTTCTCTTTTTGTCAGCTAAAATGCAGTGCAGAAGGAAGGTGTATATAATATGCAAACCTGGGATGTATCCATTTTTGCCCCCCCCCCAGAACGATGGCATATTGCATGCTCAAATCCAATATTGAGATATTTCTTACTGTATAGAAACACAGTTTGTTTAGATTTGTTTATTCAGTCACACTGTCATGTCTGACTCTTTGCGACCGCATGGACTGCAGCACACCAGGCTTCCCTGTGTGTTCTTTACCATCTCCCTGGGCTTGCTCAAACTCATGTCCACTGAGCCACTGATGCGTCCAACCATCTCATTCTCTATCACCCCCTTCTTCTGCCTTCACTCTTTCCCAGCATCAGGGTCTTTTCTAATGAGTCAGCACTTTTCACATCAGGTAGCCAAAGTATTGGAGCTTTAACTTCAGCATCTGTCCTTGCAATGAACATTCAGGGTTGATTTCCTTTAGAACTGACTAATTTGATCTCCTTGCAGTCCAAGGGACTCTCAAGAGTCTTCTCCAACATTACAGTTGAAAAGCATCAATTCTTCAGCACTTAGCTTTCTTTATAGTCCAACTCTCACATCCATACATGACTACTGGAAAAAACCATAGCTTTGACTAGATGGACGTTTGTCAGCAAAGTAATGTCTCTGCTTTTTAATATGCTATCTAGGTCTCTCACAGCTTTTATNATTCTTCAGCACTTAGCTTTCTTTATAGTCCAACTCTCACATCCATACATGACTACTGGAAAAAACCATAGCTTTGACTAGATGGACGTTTGTCAGCAAAGTAATGTCTCTGCTTTTTAATATGCTATCTAGGTCTCTCACAGCTTTTATCCCAAGGTCAAGTATCTTTTAATTGCATGGCTGTAGTCACCATCTACAGTGATTTTGGAGCTCCCCAAAATAAAGTCTCTCACTGTTTCCATTGTTTCCCCATCGATTTGCCATGATGTGATGGGAACAGTTGTCATGATCTTAGTTTTTTGAATGTTGAGTTTTAAGCCAGCTTTTTCACTCTCCTCTTTCACCTTCACCAAGAGACTCTTTAGTTCCTCTTTGCTTTCTGCCATTAGGTGGTTTCCTATGATATGGTTTCCTATCTGAGGTTATTGATATTTCTCCTGGAAATCTTGATTCCAGCTTGTGCTTCACCCAGCCTCATATTTGTTCAGATATCCACTTTCAAAGAAGATGAGCATTTCTCTGGTTCATAGGAATTTAGGAAATTCTGATTTTCCTAAAGTTTCAGCCCTTTCTGATAGGAATTTCTGAGATGACAGAGTATTTCATTTCCACACTGTACAATATAGTAGTCATTAACCTCTTGGGGCTATTGAGTACTTGAAATGTGACCAGTAAGACAGCAACTCTGAATTTTGAACTTTATTAAGTTTTAATTAATATGAACTTAAATTTAAATAGATACATGCAGTTATTTAAGTATTAGCCAACAGATGAAAAGAGAGCGCTGCTGGCAAATGAAACGGTCTGTTCTCCCACTAGACAATGCCCTACCTAGCATGAGTTCATGAAACTTGGACACTAAAATTCTCTCACCATCAATAGTAATGTGTTAGAGCAAGGATCCAGCATGACTTTGGTTATCTGGTAAATGAGATAATGAACTTTTCATATTGTTTAAACCACTTAGAATGTATATCTTATTTGCAGAGGAAATCACCATAGTTAATATAAACATCTTGTTTATTTCATTGTCAGAAGTATATCCTGGGTTGGTCAAATATTTGTTCGAGTTTTTCTATAAGATGTTACGAAAAAAAAAAAGATGTCACGAAAACACCTGAACAAACTTTTTGGCCAACGCAATATCTTTTTTATGGTAAGGGTAAAGTATTTATGTAGTAATGACAATAATAATAAATATCATATTTGTCAATCTACTCATAAATGTTTCCTAAACTTAAACTGATCTTAAGATCTTATGAATAGATAACACAAGTGAAAAATATACCATTTTGTAGATGAATAAATTAAAATGAGGAGAGGTTAATGAATTCAGACAACTCTTTAAGTAATGGGGATATATCTCAATCTTGGATCTTATTTTCTTTTTCAAGATAATACTGCTTTTAATTAGGTTAATTATCTCTGTAATTATCCTCTCTGTAAGTAGATTTCAAGAATAGAACACAGATCATTTAGATATTTGTATATTTAATGGAATAATTGTTTTTGTGTGCAGCATACCTCTAGCTATTCATAAAAACAGGACATTTTTGCCTCTTGAGTGATCTTGCACAGTGCACAATACATGCAACAAGATGTGACAGCTTGAACTTGAATTAAAAGAAAGAATTTACCTGAAAACTTTACATTGCAAATTGATGGGGCAAAAAAATGTGTACCACTGGGAAACTAATTAGCATTTTAATTTAATCAACTAAGTCAAAAATATTTAAAATAAGTGAATATATACAGCATCTATAATCCTATCATCTTCTCACAACTGTATCTCTTTCATATATTATATTACACAATATTTTGTATACGTTCCAAAGTACATACACTTGTTTTGTTTTCCTTAATTTATCTACATCTATGGGCATGTTTCACATAATCTTTTAAATTCTTTCTTTTGGTTCATTAGTAACATTTCATTATACATACATCATTTGTGGTATTTTATAATTTGATTCTTTCTGAGTTTTCAGAATCTCCTTCTCAAAAATCACCTTTTAAACTGTGATCTCAAATTATTGGTATTTCTCTAGGATTATCAAGACTTGTCTCTACGAATATTTCATGTGTTTTCTGTCTCATTTTGTCCCTCTCATGCTCATATTTTTCTAGCTGATCTTACTCATCCACCATGTCTTATCTTAGAGGTTAGTTCCTTTGGTAGATACAGTGAGTTACTCAGTAGTCAAATCCTACTTGATTTTACTTAAGAGTGGAAGTTTCTTGATTTCAGAAGTGATATAAAAAATTGTTGGTATTTCTCTATGATTATCAAGACTTGTCTCTACGAATATTTCATGTGTTTTCTGTCTCATTTTGTCCCTCTCATGCTCATATTTTTCTAGCTGATCTTACTCATCCACCATGTCTTATCTTAGAGGTTAGTTCCTTTGGTAGATACAGTGAGTTACTCAGTAGTCAAATCCTACTTGATTTTACTTAAGAGTGGAAGTTTCTTGATTTCAGAAGTGATATAAAAGTTGCTAGTACTTTCCACTAGTTCCGGGGTATAATCATTATGAAATTAAGCTAATCATGAAAATCCCATTTCTTTATGTCATAACCTCACTTTAGCATCCTCTCACTGATGCGACCTAAGACATCATTCTGGCAAATGCACTAGAGTATTGGGAGTTGGTGGTGGACAGGGAGGCCTGGCCCGCTGCGATTCATGGCGTCGCAAAGAGTCAGACACAGCTGAGTGACTGAATTGAAATGAACCGAACGGATTCCCCTGATGAAAAGACAGAATCTGTAGAGGAAATCAGAAATCCTGTCTCTTATACACAATAGAGTATTCGGAATTCATCTTTTTCAGTATTCTATCCTTGAGCATCTAACCTAGTTCCTAAGCCACAAGAAATAACAATTAAAATATTCATGTGGAAAAAAAGTTGAATTATTTGGTCATTGTCTTTCATTTTTTATTGTTAGAGATTATTTTATTGCTATAAACTATTTTATAATAGTGATTATATATCTATAACTTAGGACAAACTTTTAGTATTAGAATGACTGTATAGAAGGTTACACACATTTTTGTACATGTTTACTGTAGGACTCTTATTTGATACCATGTGCTACCCAGAGTTAGCTCAAACTCAAGATTAAGGGTATAACCTTCCAGACTGCCAAGTGTAACATCATTCACAAATGTGGGGGTTCCTGTAACAACCCTTATATTTGATAGTTTTCCTCACAGTACTCAAGAAAGCACTGTACTTACCATTAATTTTATTTGGCAAAAGAATAAAAGTAGAAACCTACATGGGGCAGAGTATGGGACTGGGAGGAAGGTGCTAGAGACAAAGTTACCATGTCTTAAGGGATATGTCACCCTTCTGACACTGAAGTATAGCAAAATGTGAATGATACAGCCAAACCAGAATGTTCGTTTAGCTTTGGTGTCCAGAGATTTTATCCAGGCTCCTTTAGGCAGGCATGATGGATTGAGTTGCAGCACACATGGTTGAACTAAATCTCTAGTCACAACTCCTGGACATCAGGCTGATTTCACTTGACCCAAAATCTCAACTATTTAATTATCCAGTTAGTAAAGGTGGAGTGACCATTCGCTACAGTGGGTTATCTCTTTAGCCTAAATTATCAGTCAGGGTCTGAGGAGCCCACCACATGTCATCTTGTTAACACAAGCTATTAAGTTTGGTTTCACAGACCCACCATGACTAACACAGAGGTTCCATTCACTCAGGAAATGCCAAAGGTTTAGAAATTACCTCCCAGGAGCTAGGACTAAGGCCAAAACTCTTGAGTAAACATAATTCTTTGCGAGACATCTAATTATCTTTTTCCCCCCTTCTTTTTTCTTTAGTAACAGATGTTGAGGTCTTACAAGTGACAGATTCGCTCTCTGATAGTGATAGAGAAACACTGAATTACTGTCAGAGAGAACATTCAGAAAAGAGCAATAAAGGAAATGGGAAACCTGGATCACCTACAGATTAGACCATGAACCTGTAACCATTTCTTTCTGTCTAGTGACATGTTCAATTAATAGACTTCCATCCCATGCTCAACATCATTGCATATACCCAGGGTGAGAAAACAGCTTAGCAATACTAAAAAAGAGGATATATTCCCTCTGTGGCCAAGAGGTTACAATGCAATAAGTGCATCTGGGCTTATCCTCACAGCTTGACTCAGGACACAGAATTGTGGTCCAGAACTATGAATGGCTCTTTCCAGCTGGCTTAAAATTTGAAAGTCCATCAGACTGGTATGGGCTGGTCCAACAATGTTAATGTTTTGCCATTGGGGCAGTAAATAAGAACATTAGAATCTGGATACCCTGAAATAGTATCAAGAGAAAGGTCAGCCATCTGGCTACTACATCAGGTCTTAGTAGTTTTAACTGACCCTTCTTTCTGCCCTGTTTTTCTATTTATGAGCCCACAATTGACATTTCAACTGGTATAATATGGACTGTGTCTGAAAAGTCACTGTCCCAAGAGCTGGAAAGGGGATTTACAAATGCTTAGTTCTTTATAAAGGCATATTTTCTCATTAGCACATTTATTTTATAGTCAGTATCCTTCACATGTCCAAATAATAGAGAAAACAGATTTTATTTTCTTTTATCTAAGAGATTAATAAAAATGGTACAAAAAGTAATCAAGATCATGGACTTGTTGTTAGAAGAACTGGTTTAAAAATATTTCTCTGAACATCTTTAATCCCTAGATTTATCAGCTATAAAATAGGAACAAGAATAGGCTACACTTTAAAACACAGGCTGGCTTACTGATGGGTGGGCTTAGTCCCACCACAGCAGGCTGTGGGGGCTGCAGTTGTCCTGGAGTTGGTGTCCACCCAACTATGAAGTTATAACGGGCTCACTGGTGGGCAGGGCTGGGACCCTGGGATTCTGGAGCTGATGTCTGTCCCTGATGAGCAGAGGTAGGTCCTGAGATCTTCAGCTTCACTGCTGTGGGTCTTCTGACTACACACTTGTGTGTAAGATTAGGTCCTGGGCCCTCCAGTGGGATGCACCCTGCCCAGAGGTTGCTGTGGGCTTAGGGGTCATAAGGTGGTCTGTCTGCTGGTGAATAGGGTTATGTCCCTGTATAACTAATCACTTGGCCTTGAGCTCTCAAAATGGCAATTTCCAGTATCTTTGTCCACAGTGTGAGTTCCAGTTGCCTCCAGCCACTCTGGAAAATTCTTCAAGATCATCAAGCAGGTAGGTCTGACCCAGTCTCCTTTCAAATTACTGCTTCTGTTCTGTGTCCCTGAACCTGTGAGACTGGATGTGTGCCTTTTACGGGTGAGTCTCTATTCCCCACAGTTCTTGGAGACCTCCAAAAATTAGTCCCACTCCCTTCAAAGCCAAGCATACTAGGGGTTCATGTTCCCGGTACTGGACTCCCAAGCTGGGGACCATGATGTGGGCTTCAGATGCCTTGCTCCTTAGAGACAACCTCTGCAATTGTAATTATTTTCATGTCGGTGGGTCACCCACCTGGGGTTATGGGACTTGACTATATTGTGACTCTACCCTCCCTGTCTATCTTGTTGTGGTTCTTTCTTTATATCTTTGGCTATAGAAGATCTCTTCTGATAGGCTTCAGTCTTTCTCACTGATAGTTTTTCTGTAAATAGCTGTAATTTTGGTATGTCCATGAGAAGAGGTGAGCTTCAGGTCTTTCTACTATACCATCTTGGAACTGACCCTCCACCTTGGATATTCTTGAACTCTGGTATTTTATAAATACTGTATAAAATCTTGCTAGGATATTGAGTAGTGTCTCACTGAATTTGGAGAGTATTTCTGTAGACTCTTGCCACCATGATCATTGTATATCTCTAAATTTAGATACGGACTTCCCTGATGGCTCAGAGGGCAGAGTGTCTGTCTGCAATGCAGGAGACCCGGGTTCGATCCCTGGGTTGGGAAGATCCCCTGGAGAAGGAAATGGCAACCCACTCCAGTACTATTGCCTGGAAAATCCCATGGATGGAGGAGCCTGGTAGGCTACAGTCCATGGGGTTGCAAATGATTTCCATGGAGTTTACATTTTTTATTTTAAAAATCTTATAGGATTTCATTGTGGTGGTGATGGTTGTTACATTTATACCTAGTATCATATAATGGTTGTTACATTGTAAATGGCATTTTTTAATACAATATTAAAAATCTGATGTTTATTAAGGTGGAAGCAAAAGAGGTATGCCACTCACACATACTTTTAAGAATGAAGAGATGCAAGTTTGATCTCTGTGTCGGGAGATCTGCTGGAAGAAGGCATGGAAACCCACTCCAGTATTCTTGCCTGAAAAATCCTATGGACAGAGGAGCCTGATGGGCTATGGTCCATAGGGCAGAAAAGAGTCAGACATGACTGAAGCAACTTAGTATGCAAGCACACAGCGGTCTTGAGTTGTTGCAATTTGGGGATACATTTCAGTGACTGAGTTAAACATACATTCTCCCTAGACAGGTCCCAGTCAATGACTAAATATGATTAGCATTTTAAGGCATGGTGTCCGTATCCCTTGAACTCCCTGTTAGGCTGCCTACAGATTTTTTTTTTCAGAGCTGTGTCACAGTTAAAGGCTCTAAATTTTTGAAGAAATCATGCATTTCCTAAAAATAGGGCTTAATTAAAACATTAACATAAAGTTATAATCTGAGATGTTCCGATTCTGCTTCTTAAATAACTTGTATCCTGTCATCACCACTTGTGCCATCAGAATGCATATGACATCATGCTGGTTTTTACCAGAGGAATAAAGCTTCCATGAACCATGGTCAAAAAGCATCTGACTACATCACTGTCTCAAGTCCACTTTGACTTTCCCAACCTAGAACATAATTTTATATCCAATTCAAATGGACATATTCTGCCAAAGAACTTGAGTTCATACTGTTACTAAAACAGGAACTTACAAGAAAATACATGAGTGATTATTGAAATGCACTCATACATTTTCATACTGCCAAATAGAAAAATAATACAGGTTAATAAAGTCAGAGGACAAGAATGCTGAACAAAAAATTCAGTTTACATCTAGGTTACTGATGCAAACATGTGTTCCCACATATGGCTTTAAATATTTCAAGACATTTGGGTTGATATTTACACCCTACAATGTGTGAATCTTCCATATGGTGGTCTTATATTATACATAGTATTTCAGTAATATGGTAAGAGGATGGTAGACGTTTTCATTTCAAATGCTAGTAGATGCATTCATGTACACACACACACACACACACACACACACACACACAGAGCCACACAAGCTGTAAAGGTTAGCATGAGTCTTTAAGACCAACAAAATGGCCCAGGTTATCAGCCTAAGTAGGTACTGAAGAAATATATTTCTCTTGGGCTATTTGATTTAAAGGATACAATTTCATCTCTGCCACCCACACCTGTCTTCCATGTTAATGGCAGCAAATAAGATTTGTCCCCTTGCCTAAAAACTAGCTACCAATACTTCACTTCATCATTTTTTTCTTACTTCCATATATTAAAGGAGAAAATATAATTAATATGACTCTTATTTAAATGAGTCAATAAGTAAGAAGTTCCACTTTGAGAGAAAGGTCTACAGAAATGGTGAAAGAATAAAAAATGATTGATTTGTTTAGACAGGGGATATAGATAAGTGCAGCAAGCACCTCACACAGAGAATAGCATTTTCTAGTTTATTTTCCTGGTCAACGCCCCTGAGAACTACAAAATGACAATCCTTGACCATAGAGAAATGACAAGAAAAAGATGTTGCTTTAAAAGGGTGTTTCAATTTTAAAGGAACTTTTCAATTAGCAAAAACATGACTAGAAGATTTTTAAAAATCAATGTCTTAAAGATTTAATGCAGAATCCATCTCAAAATCTAGCAGGCACATTTTAAATACTCATCATTCAAATATTCAAAAATAGATTTTTGGGGTAAAATGTCCTGCCAGAATGCATACAAACATTCTTTCTGATTCTTTTTCTGCTTCATTAACCTGTGTAACCAGGAGTTCATAAAAATAAGTGGTTAGGCAGAGTGCCTCAGTAGATGATATACATCAAGAGAGACAGATAGATGTAGGAAGATAAAGCTCTGTTTTTTCACTGATAAGTGTAATTCCAACACATTGACACCTCTTGGGAACCAAAAATTAGACATTTCAGTTTACCATAATGTTAACTATTTTTCCTTGCTTGAGAAAATTATAGAAACACTTGTACCACATGTTTGACAATAATTAAGTGACCAGAATGCAGTCACCCTTTCTGTAGAAGCTTACACAAATTGGTTGGAATTCCTCTACACAAGAAAATGGATTGACATTATAAGGGTCAAGACCAACTGCAAAAATTTTACATCACATGCAAAGAAATACCTCCTAATTTCCTGATTTTTCTGTAGTGACAGCAGAGGTATTGAGCAGATCTTGGGAGGAGCAGAAAGCATTACCTAACTTGCCTGGAGAATTCCATGGACAGAGGAGCCTGGAAGGCTGCAGTCCATGCGGTCACAAAGAATCGTGCATGACTGAGTGACTGAGCATGCATGTATACTGTAATCAGGATTCCTCACCTAAAGGTAATAATTTATCTCTGGTATAAGTGACAGTGGTCGAGATTATTGCATTTGTTTTTAGCAAGCCCATAAAGAAGAACATGTAACCTAAATAGGAAACGGTGCCAAGATCATAGCTAAGATAAACTTTTTTAACAGATGGGTGGGAGTTAAAGAAAAGGACAGTGTTGTTACATGTAATCTCCTTTATTTTTCCCCCAGATAAATAAAGATAATAACAGAAATTTAGTTTAAGCTTATATTGATAGTAAAAAAGAAACAATTTCTCTCAAGTTAATCATTACCAAATGCTCCTATCTATAAGTGGTACGGCCCAGTGCTACAGAATTTGCTACTCTAATCTGGTGTTTTAATGGTTTACATAAGCTGAAGAGTTAATTCAAGATATATGAGAGATGCTAACTCCTCTTCTCAATCTGTCTTGACATTAAGTTCCCATTCTTGGTAATATATTATGAATGTTTGGAAATAACAGTCATTAAACTAATTGCTGTATGATATATGGTTATAATCTCACTTTTTGTTAGATCTTAATCTTGTTTTTCTATTTTTGAACAAGAATGAAATAAAATCATTAATATGCTTATTTTTCTTAGGCACATTTTCACTTATTTTCTCCATAAACATGTGATGTATAGTGCTTACCTTAATATCTAGGGAAAAATATTATTGTATATTCTCAATTACATGCATCAGTTCAGTTCTGTTCAGTTGCTCAGTCATGTCTGACTCTTTTGACCCAATGGATTGCAGCATGCCAGGCCTCGCTGTCCATTGCCAACTGCCGGAGTTTATGCAAACTCATGTCCACTGAGTTGGTGATGCCATCCAACCATCTCATCCTCTGTCATCCCCTTCTCCTCCTGCCTTCAATGTTTCCCAGCACCAGGGTCTTTTTGAATGAGTCAGTACTTCACATCAGGTGGCCAAAGCACTGGAGTTTCAGCTTCAACATCAGTCCNTTGGTGATGCCATCCAACCATCTCATCCTCTGTCATCCCCTTCTCCTCCTGCCTTCAATGTTTCCCAGCACCAGGGTCTTTTTGAATGAGTCAGTACTTCACATCAGGTGGCCAAAGCACTGGAGTTTCAGCTTCAACATCAGTCCTTCCAATGAATAACCAGGACTGATTTCCTTTAGGAGGGACTGGTTGGATCTCCTTGAGTCCAAGGGACACTCAAGAGTCTTCTCCAACACCACAGTTGAAAAGCATCAATTCTTGGGCACTCAGCTTTCTTTATAGTCTAACTCTCACATCCACACATGACTACTGGAAAAACCATAACTTTGACTATATTGACCTTTGTTGGCAAAATAATGTCTCTGCTTTTCAATATGCTGTCTAGGTTGGTCATAACTTTTCTTCCAAGGAGCATAATGGCACATAATTTTTTTTTATTTTTTCGCTTTGGACCTAATGCATGTTGAAAAGGTAGGGTACAATTTGACTACGCTAATTAGAGATACCAAGGGAACATTTCATGCAAAGATGGGCTCGATAAAGGACAGAAATGGTATTTTCTAACAGAAACAGCAGATATTAAGAAGTGGCAAGAATACACAGAAGAACTGTACAAAAAAGAGCTTCACAACCCAGATAATCATGAGGATGTGATCACTAATCTAGAGCCAGACTTCCTGGAATGTGAAGTCAAGTGGGCCTTAGAAGGCATCACTACGAACAAAGCTAGTGGAGGTGATGGAATTCCAGTTGAGCTTTCCATCCTGAAAGATGATGCTGTGAAAGTGCTGCACTCAATATGCCAGAAAATGTGGAAAACTCAGCAGTAGCCACAGGACTGGAAAAGGTCACTTTTCATTCCAATGCCAAAGAAAGGCAATGTCAAAGAATGCTCAAACTACTGCACAATTGCACTTATCTAACACGCTAGTAAAGTAATGCTCAAAATTCTCTAAACCAGGCTTCAGTAGTATGTGAACTGTGAAGTTCAAGGTGTTCAAGCTGGTTTTAGAAAAGACAGAGGAACCAGAGATCAAATTGCCAATATCTGCTGGATCATCAAAAAAGCAAGAGAGTTCCAGAAAAACATCTATTTCTGCTTTATTGACTATGCCAAAGCCTTTGACTGAGAAGATCACAATAAAGTGTGGAAAATTCTGAGAGAGATGGCAATACCAGACCATCTGATTTGCCTCTTGAGAAACTTATATGCAGGTCAGGCAGCAACAGTTAGAACTGGACATGGGAAAACAGACTGGTTCCAAATAGGAAAAGGAGTACATCAAGGCTATATATTGTCACCCTGCTTATTTAACTTATATGCAGAGTACATCATGAGAAACACTGGGCTGGAAGAAGCACAAATTGGAGTCAAGATTTCTGGGAGAAATATCAATAACCTCAGATAGGCAGATGACACCACCCTATGGCAGAAAGTGAAGAGGAACTAAAAAGCTTCTTGATGAAAGTGAAAGAGCAGAGTGAAAAAGTTGGCTTAAAGCTCAACATCCAGAAAACTAAGATCATGGCACCTGGTCTTGTCATTTCATGGCAAATAGTGGGGAAAAAGTGGAAACAATGTCAGACTTAATTTTCTTGGGCTCCAAGATCACTGCAGATGGTGATTGCAATCATGAAATTAAAAGATGCTTACTCCTTGGAAGGAAAGTGATGACCAACCTAGATAGTATATTGAAAAGCAGAGATATTACTTTGCCAACAAAGGTCCATCTAGTCAAGGCTATGGTTTTTCCAGTGGCCGTGTATGGATGTGAGAGTTGGACTGTGAAGAAAGCTGAGTGCTGAAGAACTGATGCTTTTGAACTGTGGTGTTGGAGAAGACTCTTGAAATTCACTTGGACTGCAAGGAGATCCAACCAATCCATCCTAAAGATAAGTCCTGGGTGTTGATTGAAAGGACTGATGCTGAAGCTGAAACTCCAATACTTTGGCCACCTGATGTGAAGAACTGACTCATTGGAAAAGACCCTAATGTTGGGAAAGATTGAAGGTGGGAGGAGAAGGGGATGACAGAGGATGAGATGGTTGGATGGCATCACCGACTCGATGGACGTGAGTTTGGGTGAACTCCGAGAGTTGGTGATGAACAGGGAGGCCTGGAGTGCTGTGATTCATGGGTTCGCAAAGAGTCAAAGGTGACTGAGCAACTGACCTGAACTGAGACTTACAATATTATACCAGTTTCAGGTATACATCATAATAATCTAATATTTTTATAGACTATATTCTAATAGTTATTTTTAAATATTCTATATTCCCTATGCTGTACCTCACATCTTTGTACCATATATATCATACATAATAATTAGTACTTCTTAATTCCCTTCACCCATTTTAACTTTCCGCATACGCCTCTCTGCTTTGACAACCAAGGTTTCATTCTCTACAGTTTTCTTCTTTAGTTTTCACGATTATGTCGACACACATGGTATTTGTCTTTGTCTGTCTTACATTTTTACTAATCATAATACCCTTTAAGTCCATCCTTGTTGAAAATGGCAGAATTTCATTCTTTTTTATGGAAGAGTAATATTCTATGGTATATATATATATATATATACATCTTCTTCATCCATCTGTTGAACACATTCCTATCTTCCTATATTTTTTCTCCTATTTTTAGCAAAATGACTAGGGACAGGTGTTTTTATTTTCTATCCTCACATGTTCTCTGAAGTCCACTCTAATTATATTTTCTACCTCATCACTCTCTTTAAAATACTGTCATCAATATCACCATCTAAGTGACTCAAGTCCGTTTACTTCACCTGTAAGTAGAATGTGAAGTTGTTGCCCAAACCCTTCTCTTTAATATACTTTCTCACACTTCTACCTGAACTGTACATTTTTTGGTATTTATCATATTTCAATGGTCATTTTACCCCAGTTTTCTTTTCCGGTTCCTTTTCTTCTCTCCACTCTCTAAAGTGGACTGTTCCAAGTCCCAGTCTTTGGAATTCTCTTCTTCTTGACAGTCTCACCTGTTCTCTTGTCAATCCCATCGATTCTATTAGCTTTAAAAATTAGTGTATGCCAAAGACTTCTAAAATTACATCTTCCATGCAAGTGGTATATTATCTTGCAGACCTATAAATCTGGTTGTCTACTAATAGCTCTACTGGATATCCAATTGACATTTCAGACTCAACATATTCTAAAACAAATTATCAGTTACATCTTCCCAAGTTTGCTCCAGTTATAGACACTCCTTCACCATTTTTCCAGTACTTATGCCAACATCTGTGGCCTCATCCTTGAAATCTTCATTTTCTTTCTCAACCTACAACCAATCTGCGAGGAAATCTGTTATTCCTATCTTCAAAATATATCCAAAATTCTAACACTTCTCACCACCTCCACTTCTACTACAGCTGAACAGGACTCTGGAGGGCTTCTGGGCACTGAAGCCTTTCTGTTTCCCCCATTTCTTACAGGCAAGACTCCAGCCTCCATGACCTTCTCTTAGCTCCAAAGGGCACATCTGAACAGTTAATCATGGAAGGAGCAGCCAAGAAACCACATGAGGCAAGATTAAAGGGGCCAGAGAATTTCATCAATATTAGGAGACCAATAACCTGAGATGCTGCACGCATCCTAACATTGTCAACAACCCCACTCTTGAGTTCTTGCTATAAAACTGCTCATCAGATCCTCCCAGGTTGGGACACAGTTTTCAGGGGCAGGAGCCTGCTGTGTCTCCCTTTGCCTGGCAAAGCAATAAAGTGATTCTTTTCTACTTCAAAGTTCTGTCTCTGAGATTTGATTAGGCACTGGTGCACAGAGGTTGAACTTTTGGCCTCACTACCACAATTTTTTTTCCCAGGATTACAATAGCCTCCCAACTGATTGCTTTACTCACAGATTTGTCCATTAGAATCTAATCTCAACCCAAGAGCTACAGTTTGATAGGAAACCCTCTCCAAATTCGTTCTTGTTGGGGGCAAGGGATGGTGAGGAGCAATGCATCTCTGGGTAAGGGAGAAGTTGGGCTGTGGTGCAGTCTTGGGAAAAGTCACTCAATTCCATAATAATCTCTGAAACTTAATGGCCTTTCTAAGTTGTCCTAAGGTGGTGAGGAGTGTCAGGGCCTTTATCTTCCTCAATCATTCATTGAATGTAGGTTTTCTCCAGAGACAGAGTGGGATCATGGATAAATAGATTGTCTTCAGTTGAGGGCAAATACAGAAATGTTTGGCAGCTGAAAACAATCAAAGCACAACCAGCAACTATAGAACAAGTCCTCCAGTTCTGAAGGGGCATGTGCTGGGAACATCACTGTATACACAACACAACCAGTTGAAAATCACAGTAGAGTAAGTAAGTGGAATTTGTCTAAAGTATAATTTGAGAATAGAATATTGCTTAGGATAGCTGTGTGACAAAATACAATTTCTATCCCTTCTTTATGAACTTCGACTATACTGTGATTACAAAAATTGTGAATTCTAAGGTTCTTTCAAACAGAACATGCGATTAATGATTCAAGAAAGCATAGGTCTCTTAAGGTACCAACTATGTGATGTGGATTTAATCACTTCAGTGGTTTCAGGAAAGTTCCCTTATTACCAGATATCATTCTACACTGCTTCTTTCTGCATGAAATCACTTCCAAAAGTAGTCGTTAATTCTTCTAGCCTATATTTTTCTTTGTTTAAACACATACACACCCTAAAAAAGAAAACATTTATTTTTTTGATTAATTTTTTCTGAACATTACCATTCAGTAAAGACTATTGACCCTTTATGTATCAAGCATTGTGAGAGATTATGAGCTTAATGTAAACATATAGAATTTCAAGAAACTGCAATTTAATAATGGGAAAATCATGAAAAGCAGACTATTTCCTGTGCAGTCTGATATGTGCGTTGACAGAAATTTGCCCAGGGACTTGGTCAAAGGTCACCAGAGAGAAATCCTGGAGGACTACTAGGGTTAATCAGTTGAAGACTAGAGATGGAGATAATATTTCAGACAGAAAAAGCTGTGTCTGCAAAGGGTGAGATGTCAGAGAGAACTCAAAACACATTGGAAATTGCAAGGGACCAAGAGGCCTGGGGCAGAGAGCCTGAGGGCGGCAAAACTGTGGTGAGAGGAAGGCTGGAGTCAGTGGCAGGGAGAGTACAATTGTACTCAGAAAATTATTTTTCCAAATCAATTTCTTTAGGGGTGTGGGGTACACTTGGAAGCAAAAGTAAGTTGGAAGATGAGAATCAGAAATGATGGAATCATTTTCTTTATGAACAGTTTACAACACATTGGAAAAACGTGAATCTTCCTTTTCTTTATACCTGAGTTATCTTGGTGTTTAATCTTATTTGTGTGTGCATATATGATTATAGTCTATACAAAGAATTCTGTGAAAGAAATAGATCTTCCCTTATAAAATGTCACATATATGTGTATGTAAAATTGTATATACTTAATTTCAATATGTTTATAGATTTCCTGAAGCCCATCCATGGTTGCTTTAGGACACTGAATTAAGAATCCCATATCTGATACTTTTGCATCAATTTTATAAGACTAGAACTGCTATGTTCCACAACTACTCCCTTCCCCACCACCCAAAGTACACAGTGATGTCTCTTGTTGCCAATCCATTCGTTTGGTGACACTCAGAATCGTGATGTATTACATTACTCGGTTTCTGGTCAGGGCCAGATGTATATCACCTTGGTCACACAGCCCCTTATCTATGAGCATATAAACTACCGCGGAGTAGTGCTTTTCCTTATGTCTGCTCTAAATCACTCAGATGGTATTATTGCTGTATTTCCGCCTATGTTGTCCTCACTTGAATTGGAAGCAAACAGCTTAGAGAGTCATTTACCTGTTGTAAGTGCAGGTGTTTAAAACAGGAGCTCATAATTTATACCTATGAGATGTCACAATGAATTTACTTTGTAGGGGGTAGATTTTGTCAGTGTCACTGATGAAAACTTAATTTAAAAATTACTTTTAGTCTTTTGGATTTTGCTCTAGTTGGCAAGTGAAATAGCTATCTTTTTATTCTAGTGCAGTAGAAATCTTTTGTTAAACTGAGAAAGTTGAAGGTTTTTCTTTGTCTTTGTTTCCCTTCTGCTATTTCTAGGTACTCTTCAGTGTTTGGGCTTAATTTTCTCCCCTAGGTGCATAGTCATTTGATTAATTTTTTGATGTATTTTGCTTATTTATTGTAAATAATTTTATGAGATTACAGTTGATTTGAAATGTGTTATTAGTAGCTTCAGGTGTAAAAAAAGTGATTGGTATATATATATATATGTATCTATCTATCTATATATATATATATATAATTTTTAAGTTTTCATTTTGTTTAGAGTATAAGTGATTAACCCTGGAGTAGGAAATGGCAACCCACTCCAGTATTCTTGCTTGGAAAATTCCATAGACAGGGAAGCCTGGTGGGCTATAATCTATGGGGGCTCAAAGAGTAGACACAACTGAGTGACTGGCACTGAGCACATAGCTGATTAACAATGTTGTGATGCTAATCATTCTTTTTCATTAGGTATTACAATGCAAGACTTAGTTCTCTGACCAGGGATCAAACCCACACCCTCTGCAGTAGAAGTGTGGAGTCCTAACCACTGGACTCCCAGGGAATTCCCAGTTATCTATCTTATATATAATAATGTGTGTATGTTAAACCCAAGCTCCTGATTTATCCCTTCTCCAATATTTCCACTTTGGTAATAAATGCCTATCTTTTAAAACAAGGATTGGGTGATGTATAATTGTAAAACTACTATTTAACATAAACGTGAATACATATTTTCCAAATTCAAAAAAATGTCAATTCATTGGCAAGTATTTTAATCACTAAAATGTAAACCTACAGTGATAGAAACTTAAGAAATCTCCCCATGTACAAATAACCTACTATTTTCCTCAGTGAAAGGAAGGCTGAAAAGATTTAGGAAATGAGGGAGACGTGTTCTGATGATCATGTTTGCAAACATCAGGCATAATTGGAAGGGTTTGTTGGTGGACTTCAGTTAAAAGAAAAATGTCCATTAGCTGAAATATCAGTAAGAGTAGTAATGTGTATATATTTCATTCTGTTAGCTGGAATCAAGTGTCTGATTATGAGAAAAGTTGCTTGTATAGAGTGATTATAAGATCTCTTGGAAACCTTAACCCAAACTATGTTCATCTTACCTTCTGTGTACTAGAGATAATGGTTTCAGATAAGAATAATCCTCAGAAATTACTAGGAGATAGTTAATGTAAACCCACTCATAACCATATAAATTAATATATTAGGTTTATCAGTTTCATCCTACAAAATCTGTGGACATATGACTTAAGAGCTATCAAGAACAGGATTTTACTTGAAAAAAGAGCCAGTGTGAGTTTTCTGATCCCTAAGGACATTTCAAACAGAAGGTAAAATAAGAAATAAAGAAAAACTTGATTTATACCATTACACAAAGTTTTTCTTATCAGACTATTCACTCCAGTATTCTCGCCCCAAGAATCCCATGGACAGAGGAGCCTGGTGGGCTAGGGTCGGACACAGCTGAGCAACTTCACTTTCACTTTCATGAGAGTTGGACTGGGAAGAAGGCTGAGCACCAAACAATTGATGCTTTTGAACTGTGGTGTTGGAGAAGACTCTTGAGATTCCCTTGGACTACAAAGAGATCCAACCAGTCCATTCTGAAGGAGATCAACCCTGGGATTTCTTTGAAAGGAATGATGGTAAAGCTGAAACTCCAGTACTTTGGCCATCTCATGAGAAGAGTTGACTCATTGGAAAAGACTCTGATGCTGGGAGGGATTGGGGGCAGGAGGAGAAGGGGATGACCGAGGATGAGATGGCTGGATGGCATCACGGACTCGATGGACGTGAGTCTGGGTGAACTCCAGGAAATGGTGATGAACAGGGAGGCCTGGCGTGCTGCGATTCATGGGGTCGTGAAGAGTCGGACACGACTGAGCTACTGAACTGAACTGAACTGAATGCACATATATCTGTATATTCACCTTTCTATTTATTCATTCAACATTAATTGGTGACCAGCGACCTTCTTAGGAGCTAAGGATAGTCTTGTGGTGCCATGGAGCTTACACTGGGTTTTAAAGTAAGCAATCACGCATCATCAGAATAACCAGGATATCACAATTCTCACTTAATCATTTTAAGCTGTTTACTTACATTAACCACCGCATGTTAAGTTAGCCTTTAAACCACACTGATGCAAGTATTCAGGTATCAAGTCATATATCATCATTATATTTACCATTTTTAGAAATGACACCAAATGAGTGAATTAGATATTAGTAAATCTTCATTTCTGAAATAAAAAAGTAAAAGTAAAATTTGTTCTTACACAAATTAATAATTCACATTTCCATTCCTTGAGCAAAACAGAATCTTAACCACAGGCAACTTTGGATCTTTCCCTGCAAGTTCAGTTCAGTTCAGTTCAGTCGCTCAGTCGTGTCCGACTCTTTGTGACCCCATGAATCGCAGCACGCCAGGCCTCC
>SJYX01014196.1:86601-157724 GCA_006410675.1 Oreotragus oreotragus | reverse complement strand
AAAACCATAGCCTTGACTAGGCGGACCTTAGTCGGCAAAGTAATGTCTCTGCTTTTCAATATACTATCCAGGTTGGTCATAACTTTTCTTCCAAGGAGTAAACGTCTTTTAATTTCATGGCTGCAGTCACCATCTGCAGTGATTTTGGAGCCCAAAAAAATAAAGTCTGGCACTGTTTCCACTGTTTCCCCATCTATTTCCCTGCAAGGGCTTTGTCTAAATTTTGAATGATGGAGGCTTACATGCCACCAAAATATTGGTTAGATGGCAAGTCAGCTGGGAACAATGTATTAGCTCAAATAACCTCTTCATTCATGCAGTTGCATCACTCTTTCATGAGTTATATGCCATGTTTCAGGGCATAGAAATTAATCCCAAGCTTGCTTCCTGTTCTAAGGCACAGAATCATTGTGAGATCATCTTTGGTCCCATCAACCATGTTTTCCTGAAAAGTGATGCAGCCTAGCCTGTTTCTTGGTTTTAAATAGGAAGTGAAAAAAAATTTCCCCTTTATCTTGGAATCTTAGAATCCATTTTGACACTGTTTACCCTCCCACCAGATCCTGATTTACTCTTCCACTGTACATATAAAATCAAAAATAACAACATTATTTTCAAACATACTAGTAGTTCAGTTGCTCAATCATGCTGACTCTTTGTGACCCCATAGACTGCAACATGCCAGGCTTCCCTGTCCATCACCAATTCCAGGAGCTTGCTCAAACTCACATCCATCGAGTCAGTGATGCCATCAACCATCTAATCCTCTGTCATCCCCTCTTCCTCCTGCCTTCATAAAAGTATTTTTCAAGGAGTCAGTTGTTTGCATCAGATCAGATGGCCAACGTGTTGGAGTTTCAGTTTCAGCATCAGTCCTTCCAACAAATATTCAGGATTGATTTTCTTGAGGATTGACTGGTTTCATCTCCTTGCAGTCCAAGGGACTCTCAAGAGTTTTCTCCAACACCACAGCTCAGAAGCATCAATTATTCAGCACTCAATGGCAGAACCAGTGATATGAAGCCTAAGGAAAAAGAAACAAAAAGACTAGTCCAACAATCACTCCAGCTTTCCCACTATTATTCATGATTTTAAATTGTTTAATTCCTTTAATATTTAGGTTCTTATATAGTGAAAGTTGCGCAGTCATGTCGAACTCTTTGTGAACCTATGGACTATATAGAGTTCATGGAATTCTCCAGGCCAGAATATTGGAGTGGGTAGCCTTTCCCTTCTCTAGGGGATCTTCCCAATCCAGGGATTGAACCCGGGTCTCCTGCCTTGCAGGTGGATTCTTTACCAACTGAGCCACAAGGGAAGCCTAGATTCTTATATAATAGTACCTACCTCATCAGATTGCTATACAAATTTAATCTGATAATATTAAAGCATTTTAGTGTGTAGCACAAAGAAAATCTAATAGATATTATGTCATGTCATTATCACTATTTTAGTAGTAATAATTATTATAATTACTTACCATTATTTTCATAGATCTTTGCTGAGTGTTGCTATATCTTGTGATATCCAGAGATAGAATCCTTTTATAGAATGGATCCTCTTCCATTTACCCTTCATTGAGTCATTCTCTTATTTGCATTTGGAATTTTTTTTTATGAGTGAAATAGTAAAGCTTAAGAAGCTTAACTAATGGTAACACTGCTGCTGCTAAGTTGCTTCAGTCGTGTTTGACTCTGTGCGACCCCACAGATGGCAGCCCACTGGGCTCTGCCATCCCTGGGGTTCTCCAGGCAAGAACACTGGAGTGGGTTGCCATTTCCTTCTCCAATGCATGAAAGTGAAAAGTGAAAGTGAAGTCGCTCAGTCGTGTCTGACTCAGCGACCCCATGGATTGCAGCCTACCAGGCTCCTCCATCCATGGGAGTTTCCAGGCAAGAGTACTAGAGTGGGGTGCCATTGCCTCTACGTAGGCACAAATCAGCCAGACAGAATTTATGATTCAAAATTCTGACTCATTCTTTAAGGCCTAGCTCAAAGTAACTACTACTGCTGCTGCTGCTGCTGCTAAGTCACTTCAGTCGTGTCCAACTCTGTGCGACCCCATAGACAGCAGCCCACCAGGCTCCTCCGTCCCTGGGATTCTCCAGGCAAGAACATTGGAGTGGGTTGCCATTTCCTTCTCCAATAATGGTAATACTACAAGGGTTAAAATATCTAAATTCCAAATTTATCTGAAAATATTGATCATCTTATATTGATAATAAGAAGGTTAAATGATAAAATCACAAAACTTAGGAAAACATTGAGTAATTCTCTAGTCTATTGCATTATCTTCATGTAGAACATGTGAAAACATCACATTCCAGACAAATAAGGATCAAATATATATTTAAATTCCTTTAGAAAAGGAGATGTATAATCATCCTCAACAAGCCATTTTAGCATTTTACAAAACTAACCTCTAAACTAAAGGAGCCTCTGCTACTGTTTACAGGTTATGGTTTTCCTCTCAAAATACAAGGAAACCAGCAGTTCCTTCTGTGAATGCAAGAAGATGCAAAAGCAAAACCTATTGCTCCCACTAATAAATACACTTTTAACTTCAGTCTAAACATTTGCAAATAATGGCAGATACATAGAGTATGACTGATTTTAATAGTAGTAAATGTTAGGTCTCTTGAATTTCTTAACTGTTAAATTTCTTAGTTCTTATATTTAGTGATTCATTCACTGCATGGAATTTTGGATATTCATATCTTTTACTTTACAGATTATTTAAAAACCAATTTAGTTCAGTTCATTTCAGTCACTCAGTCATGTCTGACTCTTTGTGATCCCATGGACTGCAGCACACCAGGCTTCCCTGTCCATCACCAACTCCTGGAGTTTACTCAAACTCATATCCATTGAGTTGGTGATGCCATCCAACCATCTCATCCTCTGTCATCTCTTTCTCCTCCCACCTTCAATCTTTCCCAGAATCAGAGTCTTTTCCAATGAGTCACTTCTTCACATCAGATGGCCAAAGTATTGGAGTTTCAGCTTCAGCATCAGTCCTTCCAATATATATTCAGGACTGATTTCCTTTAAGATGGAGTGGTTGGATCTCCTTGCAGGCCAAGGGACTCTCAAGAGTGTTCTCCAACACTACAGCTCAAAAGCATCAGTTCTTCAGTGCTCAGCTTTTTTTATAGTCCTATTCTCACATCCATACATGACTACTGGAAAAACCATACCTTTGACCAGATGGACCTTTCTTGACAACGTAATGTCTCTTTTTTAATATGTTGTTACAGGAACTCCCACATTTGTGAATGATGTCTAAAGGCTTGAGTACACTTGGCAGTCTGGAGGATTATACCCTTAATTTGAGTTTGATCTAACTCTCAGTAGCACATGGTGTCAAATAAGAGTCCTACAATATACATGTACACAAACGTGTATAACCTTTTATATAGTGATTCTAATATTAAAAGTTTGTCCTAGGCTATAGATATATAATCATTATTATAAAATAATTTATAGCAATACAATAATTTATAACAATAAAAAATAAAACACAATGACCAAATAATTCAACTTTTTTTCCACATCAATATTTTAATTGATATTTTTTGCGGCTTAGGAACTAGGTTAGATGCTCAAGGATAGAATACTGAAAAAGATGAATTCCGAATACTCTAACAGTAACATAAGAAATAGTATGTCACTCATTTAGATGAATAGACAATATTAATACTCTAAGATGACTTCCCTTATAAAGAATAAACTTCTGCCATTGAATCACATAGGAATGATACCCAGCCCAGACCTGGGAGTCCAGAGTAGGTTATTCAAATGTAATGAACAGATCAGAATAAAATTCACTATAAAAACATTAATGATTTTACAAATAAAGATATTTAGTCATTAGATAAAATGACAACTTAAAATAAACATAATTAATCACAAAATAAAACAAAAGGTAAGCAATACCAGATTTGGAACCAAAGCTCAGTGATCTTATCAAGAAGCCAGTGACATAAAACATATCATTCTGTTTCCTACTCTGCCACCTCCAGCACCCTGGCTTTTCAGCCCTGGTAAGGATGGTTGCTGCACATCAAAGCCATAATAATCAAGGAAAAAAAAAGAATGGAGTGGGACCACAGATTTCTGATTTCCTCTACAGCTTCGGTCTTTTCATCAGAGGAATACTCTAGTGCATTTGCCAGAATGATGTCTTAGGTCTCATCAGTGAGAGGATGCTAAAGTGAGGTTATGACATAAGGAAATGGGATTTTCATGATTATCTCAGTTTCCTAATGATTATACCCCGGTACTAATGGAAAGTACTAGCAAATTTTATATCACTTCTGAAATCAAGGAACTTCCACTCTTAAGTAAAATCAAGTAGGATTTGGCTGCTGAGTAACTCACTGTGTCTACCAAAGGAACTAACCTCTAAGATAAGACACGGTGGATAAGTAGGATCAGCTAGAAAAATATGAGCATCAGAGGAACAAAATAAGACAGAAAACACATAAAATATTCGTAGAGACAAGTCTTGATAATCATACTGAAATACTGACAATTTGAGATCACAGTGTAAAAGGTGATTTTTGAGAATAACATTCTGAAAACTAAGAAAGAATCAAATCATAAAATACCACAAATGATGTATGTATAATAAAATGTTACTTATGAATCAAAAGGAAGAATTTAAAAGATTATATGCTACATGTCCATAGATGTAGATAAAGTTAAGGAAAATAAAACAAATGTATGTACTTTGGAATGTATACAAAATATTGTATAATATATGAAAGATATAGTTGTGAGAAGATGATAAGATTATAGATGCTATATATATTCACTTATTTTAAATATTTTTGACTTAGTTGATTAAATTAAAATGCTAATTAGTTTCCCAGTGGTACACATTTTTTGCCCCATCAATTTACAATATAAAGTTTTCAAGTAATTTGTTTTTTTAATTCAAAGTTCAAGCAGTCACATCTTGTTGTATAGATTGTGTACTGTGCATGATCATTCAAGAGGGAAGTGGTTGTTCTGCTCACTTTACTGTTTGTCTGGATTCAGGATTACAGCTGCCTGGAGAGTTTCCACTTTTAATTTCCATAAAGTTATTGCATGGGTTAGCCACAGACTGCTCATGATGGAGCATCATCTATTATTTGAAATGAGATTTGAAGATACTCATTTTCCATACACTCATCTTCTCACTCAACTAGCATGGCTATTCAAAGTTAACTATAAAGCTCACAAACACACAAAATGAGTGTACTTGAAGTCATACAAAGACAGAACAGTAGCAAAGTTCATAGCATAATATTCTTACTGGGGAATGAGAAATCTTCTAAAGAAAAAATATATGTCAGGCAACTGTGGTTCCTTAAATAACCTCCAGAGATTCCTGCAGATGCTCTTCCCAGAGAGCTCTTTTTTCTGTTCATTTTTAAATTACTTCCTAAACTTCCTTAGATTCTTTATAGTGCCATTTGACCTACCAAAAAAAGGTGTTGAAATAGAAGTTTCTTTTCCCTTCTGACTAAATGAGAAGGGCAAGATTTGTGGAAGTTTTTCAAGAAAGGAATGAACTTGGTATTATGGTAAATTATGTGAATCAAAGGACCAAAATATAATTTGGTTTCTGCTCTTTCTATTTAATCCTATTAGTTCCAGTCTTTGCAACTCATCTTCTGCACTTGCTTTGAGCAGTCAGAATCCTTCTTTGCTTTGAGCTGGTAGTATGACTAGTTGAGTACAGTCACAACGTGGAGAAAATCCTTCTTTGGGGGTTCATGTAAGAAGATATGAAAAAAACCTTTGTCAAGTAGGATGAAAAATATCCTAGAAGGTATGGACATCATTTTTTGAAGCAGATGCCTATTCTCTCCAAGGTGACCCTTGCCTTATGAACTGCCTTTACTGTTCCTGGAGGGAAGTTTTAACCAATGTGTCTGAACAAGATCAACTTCATAGCTGATCTGAATTGGAAATTTTCAGAGATTGGTATTTTTCTGAAAGTCATTTAGATTCACCTCAAAAGTTGGTAATCTAACCAACTAATAGCCTCAGTCAGTTCTGTCCCCATATGGAAAAAGTAAAATTGACAATTCTACATTTATTAAATGCTTACTAAGTGCAATGACATATTTAAGCACCTTATATGTAGTTACTCACAGAATAAAACACCATATGAAGTAATATTGGCACCCACAATTTACACATGAAAAATTGAGGCATGTAAAGGTTAAATGATGTGTCTACAGTCAAATAAATTTTAAGTGTTGGAGTTAAATCCAAACCTGAAAGTTTAACCCAGATCTGACATGTAATGACAGGTTCGCTTGATCAGACTGAATATTGTATTTAGGACAATGATCTATAGAAATTTATATATCATCAATTTTAATCTTCTAACTAGTGTTTAAATTACTTCTATGTTAACTCCTCCAAGCATACACTGTTTCTAGAAATTTCTGGTAAATCAGGAGGTTTCATAGAGTTGGAAAAAAATTAACTATTTCTTATGTTTAAACTGCTTCATTAACTTAGGCAAGCATAAGAAAGATAGTGGACTGGTTGCTGATCTCTGTGTTTTCTAATGAAATGAAAGATGCCAGCAATGTGGTATCTAAAGAGCTGCATCCAAATGACATATCTCATGCAGATGCAAGGTTTTGATTTATTATTTGGTGGCTCAGACAGGAAATAATCTGCCTACAATGCAGGAGACCTGGATTTGATCCCTAGGGAGGGAAGATCTGCTGAAGAAGGGAACAGTTACCCATTCCAGTATTCTGGCCTGGAGAATTCCATGGACAGAAGAGTCCAACAGGCTACAGTCCATGGGGTCACAGAGGGTTGGACATGACTGAGCTACTAACACTTTCATTTTTTCTCTTCTTTGCTGAAAACTGTTTACGCTCAAGACTGGAGAGGTCTCACATGCTTCCAGTGGCATTTGTGCTGTTTGTAGCAACACTTCATTAAAAGATTTAGTGAAAAATCTGATTTTCAGAGGGCAAGTATAAATGATAAAACCTTAACATGTATCTGAAATGTGAGGTCACCTGTAAGTGAGCAGGAATATGGTACTATCTGTAGGCAAGCATGTGGTATTAGTGTTTACAATTTTGTATCATAGAAAAGAGCCTTGAAGCTAAGGAGATGATGGCTGTGTTACAGAAACCGGATGGGAATGTGTCTTTACTTACAACTCTTCTCCAGAAATTATATACAGATTCTATCAGCAGTAACTATGCTCTTTTGTAACAGATATTAGAATGAGTGGGCAAAATGAAACCCCACATAAGTAAACACTCTTATACACTCACATAGCCTTATTAATTAATTTAACAATGTCCTGGAAACTCCTATTTTCAGTCATTCTCTTCTTTCCTTGTATGTGGCCTATTGGAATAGCCTTATAATTGAACTTTCTACCTACAATCTCGGCTTTGCATTTAGCTTCCACATGTCTGCCTGTGTTGTGTCTGAATCATATATTTTATCTGATCTTTTCAGGCTAAAAACTTTCAATGGAAGCTTGATTGCCTTACAGGATCTCACATCTTTAATATGGAAATCAAGAAGCTTTATATGTAGCTCCAACCCTCTCCAGTCTTCAGTATCTAAAGATTCTTCAAGTCTCTTTAGTCACTTCATAATTCATCCAACAATATTAGCACAGTACAATAAAGCTAAATGTACAGACTCTCCTGAAGAATGCCATGTGGAACTATATGATCACAATGTGGGACTTTTTATAGGTAGTGAGTCATGGGCAGGATTATCAGAAAGTAGACAACCAGTCAGATGTATTAATTGCCCTAAGGCTGTGGTTTGCTGACACCAGCAAGATTCCAATCAATTATTTACTTGTTTGTCTTCCTTACTAAGTAATGAGTTCCCCCAATGACAGAGCTGGTCTTCTTCATCTTTCTATTCTCAGTGGCTAATCTGAGTATGGCAAATAGTGGGCACTTAATAAATGCTGCACAGATGAATGTGTGAATTAATAAATTTATCAAAAAATAATTAGAAAATTTGGGGGAAAGGCCCAAGATTTTCAAACATAGAAACATGCCACTGAAGCATTCATAGTCAAAAATACTTTGAAAATTAGACATTCTTTTTCTTTTTTTTTCATTGATTTATTTTTGACTGTGCTAAGTCTTCGTTGCTGAGCAGGCTTTTCTCTAGCTGTGGAGGGCAGGGGCTACTCTCTGAGGCTTCTCTTTCCAGTGACTTCTCTTACTGTGGAGAACAGGCTCTGGGAGCACAGGCTTCAGTAGTTGCAGTATGTGGGCTCAGTAGTTGCATCTCATGGACTCTAGAGCACAGGCTTAGTAGTTCTGGTGGACAGGTTTAATTGTATATGGTATCTTCCTGGACCAGGGATCAAATCCATGTCCCCTGCATTGGGTGGCAGATTCTTTACCACTGAGCCATCAGGGAACCCATAAAATTAGACATTCTTTGTGAATTAAGTGACACTGCTTGAAATAGGTGAAGTCAAAGAATTCTGCAAAGCTGTCATTTAATATGCAAGTTGGGAGACATCCAAATGATGAGACTGACAACATTTTAAATAGTTTTATCTTTTAGTTTTATCTTTCTGAAGCTATAGTGATTTATGGGAAAATAAATGAGAATGAATTAATTGCCCACAGTTGCTTTATGGACTAATTCATGTAAAGATTTTTATTGCTTTATTAGATTTTAATCAAATACATTTTAAACTTCAATCAGAACAAGTTTTAAAATGTCAGTAGAAAAATATGTACATGAATTTTCCAGTGTTTTGAAATCTTTTCATATAAATTTAATTGAAATATCAATCATCCTCTATAGAAAATAAATTGATTTATATCAATACCAGCAGTATGTAAGAGGTCCTGTTTCTACATCCACACCCTCACCCCCTGAGTATAATGTATTATCAAATGTTTTGATCTTTGCCAATCTTAGAGGTGAAAAATTATAACTCATTTTATAGCTTCATTTTTAGCTTCAAATTTTCCTACTGAAAATTTGAGTTGAGAATATGGGTAATATGTTTAAGATCGATTTATATTTATTTTCTCTGTATTACTACTCGTAGTTTGTCCCTTTTTAGAGAGGAAATTTTTATATAGTAAAGATATTAGTCTACTCTCTGTGATGTGTTACAAACACATTTTCTATATAGTTTGCTATGTTCTTTCTGTTTTTATTTGTGTGTGTTGTCATGGCTCTTTTCCTTTTAATTATATGTAGTCAAGTTTATTATCCTTTTCTTTTGATATCTGAGTTTAGGATGATACTTAAAAAGTATTTTTTTACATCATCAAGATTTTTCTCTCAAGTTTTCTTCTAGTACTTTTATGGTTTTATTATTTTATACTTAAGACTTTGATATTTCTAGCAATTTTTATGGTCTAAGGAAGGGATTGGAAAACTTCAACCATGAGCAATATATACCTCACAATAAGACAGATTCAGCCATGCCAATTAATTTATGAACTATCTACAGCTGCTTTTACATTACATGGTAGAATTGAGTGACAGAAATCTGCAAAGCCAAAATTGACAATTTGGCCCTTTCAAGAAAGAAAAGGTTTGCTAAAGCCTAAAATAAGTAATATAAAATACTATATATATATATATATGCATACATACACATATATATTTGAGTTAAACACTATTTCACCTTTTAACTACTTGTTCGAAAGCTAGCTTTGTAATGTACTAAATCTTCAAAGATCTTTAAAAATGGAAGGCAAGCAGGCTATTCATAAACAACTACTTTTCAGAAAGTCTGTTTAAATGGCTCCTTTGTCTTCTCTTATGTGAATGAGTCCCTAGTCTTTCCTTCCGGGGAGAGACTCTGGCCTGAGTGCCAAAGAATGTGAAAAAAGTCACATTTTACTGATTCCTTTTTCTGTGTCAGAAATGACTGTCATGGAGTCATATCTTCCTTCATCCCATGAGTAGTGGAATGCTGAATTTATGTGCAGCACAAACACAATTGAAAGATTACCTCTCATATACAACCTGTCTGGATTAATACATATTAATTCTTGGCATTATCTCTGAATTGAGAGAACTGAGCAACCATTAGGAAATACCATCCTTTATGAAAGCACTTTTAATTATTTTGCCATTAGTCTGATTAGATCAATAAATAATTTTTAGGGGGCCTCTCTCTCAGTCCTCTTAATATCCATGGCATCTGCTGATGACTCAGACTTGAATACCTGATTTGGAGATAGTCTGTGATAGATGATCATTTTTCTCAATGCAAAGATGTTTCTTATTAGATGCTTCAGAAAATGTTATGTCACCACTTCCAGTTACTAGGAGACTGCAGTATATCTAAAGAATATATGATTGATCCATGGCCTTGGGTCCACAGTAATTTAGGCACATTCTAAATGCAAAATTTAACCATGACCATCTTGTCAGCAAGGTTTCAAGCACAAATAAAGATGACAACCAAATGAAGATGTCCCTTGCCAGTGACTGATGCACTTTCTCTTATTCATGAATCAGAGAGTCTTTTTATTTTTAATTCCCTAAAATAAGTGAAATATACTTTAGGGCCTCTATGACTTTTATTTATGACAAACTCACAAACAATTTACTCATGTGTAGAATAATCCTCACTTCCAGGGAAAATAAACGTCTACATGATGCCCAGGTTTCCACTAAATGTTCAACATGGAGAGAAAGCAGAAGATTAGTACGTGAACTGACACTATAAGGAAAATAAAGAAGATTTTATATGTCAAATGAAAGTTCTTTAAAGGAACTGTTAAAGCTGTAGTTTTCAGATATCCTAGGAAGTTTTAAATGGCCGTTCATTGTGAGTAACTCATTTCGAGTACATTTGAAAGGCAGAACATCTAAACGTGCGGTGGCCTTTCCACCTCTCAGGAACTTTGATTGGTCCCTGACTGCGAAGGAGAATGCACAGAACTGAGTCACCAGTACAGCTTCTATAGCACCCTGGGGTCCTTTGGAAACAAGTCCTCATCCAACCTCAGTCTGAGATGGGTTAGACTAGTAACTCCTCCAGGCAGGGGTCTGAGATAAACGACCTCCGGAGTCCTCGCTCAGCCTCACGAGTCTTTGATTCGGAACTGATGAAGTGCAGGCCGACTTTAAGTAGGTCATCCAGAGAGCTCACATCCTGGCATGTGTTTGGCAGTCACTAGTATGGTGCAGAGGCAGAGCATGGGAGACTGAGACAAGGATAAAGAAAAGTAGCAACGGATATTTTTTTAAAGCGAATCTTCTTACATATTTTTATTGTCCCTAAAGATTTAGTACCCTTCTTTCTCCTCTAGGAAACCACTTCTGTAAATAGTAGGACTGATTATCATGAACATGAGAGTGCAAAATTATATGTGATTGTTCATGGTACCTATGTTGACAAAGCTACTGTGAAAATAAACAGTCGATGCTTCTGCCTGTTATAGGGTTGGCTGAGGACAGATAGCACTTGGATTCTTTTTATTTGGGGGGTCAAATTCTCTTCTTTCTATAATATAATTATATCTATAAATCTAATTAAATCTAAAGTTGGATTTTTAAATGCATGGATTTAATTCAATCTGGGATCTTAATCAGTGACCTGTAAGTTGTCAATCATTTAACTCCTTTGCAACTATTTTTCTCTTCCAACTTACAACAAAGCCTCTTGATGTACTACCATCTACATTATATACCATAATATATGTAGAAGAAAAGTCAGATGTTACTGTAAGTTATCTGTATCTTTGCAACTTTTGTGAGCTATCCAATTATGCTTCTTTAATAAGTTATAACTCCTCATGGGATTTTCACATTACAAGAAATCTTTGTGGTCATCTAATTCAGTGCTTTCATCAGTAAAAAATGGAAAATTTCCTATATTTTGTGTCACTTTTTGCTTCCTGTGTACCAAAGCTATTGTCTTTCACTTAATAATAAAATGTATTTCTCACCATTATTTCCAATGAATTATTTTACCAACACAGTTTCTTATCAAACCGGAAGATTAGGGCAACTTTTCTTTTAAAATGTTCTTCTTCATAAAAGATAAAAATGCTCACTAGTCTTGTATCAATACAGCATTATTTGAGTTTGTTTTTTTACTATAGAAATAATTTCAAAAGGATACATCTATTTTGAATTTTCCTTTCCTCTTTGTTATACCTTAGTTCGAGTTGGCTTGAGTTGGGTTGCGCTCTGAGGTTCTTTCTGAAAAAAGAGCAAACTAAAATTTGTGTCCTTGGCCTCATTAACAAAGTCATTTAAAGAATTATAGGCTCTAGATATTTTTTTTTTCTCCCACTGATCAGTTTTACTGTGGTAATTTTTCTAAGCACTTCATTAACAACTAGCATGGCTGACTTAAAGCTTATACAGGGAAGACAGAAATCACTATTTGCCTCCTAAACAACTTGATTCAATATGTATGTTTATTGGATGGAATGGAGAAAGCTCCCTTATGGCTAATGAAGAAAATATGCTACACTGAGCTAAATTCATAGAAACCATACATCCACAAAATAATTGATTTATTTACAGAGTAAGAATATTTATATTTATTGCAAAGTATCTTAGGGAGAAGGAAATATAGCAGATTTTGTTGTTTTCTAGATCTTCACAAACTGTTTCAAAAAGTTGGGAATAATGTAATTTGACAGCTTGAAGAGCATAATATAAGCAAAATAGTATTTGGATTGTCTAATAAAATAGTGTAGATTAATATGTTTCTCAAAAAAATTACAAACATCCATTTATGATGGTAAGCCTAATAAGGCTTTATGTTTTTCATTTTCTCTTTATAATGTATGTATTAGTCATTCAGTTGTGTCCGACTCTGCAACTGCACAGACTGTAGCCCCCCTTACTCCTCTGTCCATGTAATTCTCCAGACAAGAACGCTGGAGTTGATAGCCATTCCCTTTCTCCAGGAAATCTTCCCTACCCAGGGATCTATCTCAGGTCTCCTTCGTTGCAGGCAGCTTCTTTACTCAGGGAAGCCTTTTTATAATCTATTTGTATGTAAGAAAATTGTTTCTGAAGCTACATTTGAAATGTGATCAACTCAGACTGGTTAGTAAGTCAGATACTTTGAATTAGAGGAGATTTCTGGCAGATGGGCTGTCTGCTATTCATATTCCAAACATTTATTGGATTTTTAAATCTCATTAGCTAATGATGGTGAGAAATAGAAAAGTTGAAGAAAGTTGCCAACAGAATGGGCAAGTGAAAGTGAAAGGACTGGAAAAGGTCAGTTTTATTCCGATGCCAAAGAAAGTCAATGCCAAAGAATGCTCAGACTACCACACAATTGCACTCATCTCACATGACAGTAAAGTAATGCTCAAAATTCTCCAAGCCAGGCTTCAGCAATACGTGAACCGTGAACTTCCAGATGTTCAAGCTGGTTTTAGAAAAGGCAGAGGAACCAGAGATCAAATTGCCAACATCCACTGGATCATGGAAAAAGCAAGAGAGTTCCAGAAAAACATCTATTTCTGCTTTATTGACTATGCCAAAGCCTTTGACCTGTCTCTTATACACATCTAGATGTGTATAAGAGACAGGTTGAAAGTAACCCAGTGCTTTTTTTTGAGCCAGAATACCTCCGCAGGTTGCCTAATTATTCTGTAAACTTTTAGTGCTACCCAGTAAGAGAGGATTGGAGTCAGACAGTGAGATTTAAATTAGGTAGATCATCTGTTAGAGCTACAGTAAAACAGCATGAGGTTAAGCTTAAGAAGTAAGCCTTCTTGCGGTTGTGTTAAAATGAAGTGGTGTCTTAATCAGCTTGGACTGCCATAACAAAATACCACAGACTAGGTGGCTTAACCAACAGAAATTTATNAAGCAAGAGAGTTCCAGAAAAACATCTATTTCTGCTTTATTGACTATGCCAAAGTCTTTGTGTGGATCACAATAAACTGAGGAAAATTCTGAGAGAGATGGGAATACCAGACCACCTGACATGCCTTTTGAGAAACCTGTATGCAGGTCAGGAAGCGACAGTTAGATCTGGACATGGAACAACAGACTGGTTCCAAATAGGAAAAGGAGTACATCAAGGCTGTATATTGTCACCCTGCTTATTTAGCTTATATGCAGAGTACATCATGAGAAATGCTGAACTGGATGAAACACAAGCTGTAATCTATACTGCCAGGAGAAATATCAGTAACCTCAGATATGCAGATGACACCACCCTTATGGCAGAAAGTGAAGAAGAACTGAAAAGCCTCATGATGAAAGTGAAAGAGGAGAGTGAAAAAGTTGGCTTAAAGCTCAACATTCAGAAAACGAAGATCATGGCATCCGGTCCCATCACTTCATGGGAAATAAATGGAGACACATTGGAAATAGTGGCTGCTTTTATTTTTCTGGGCTCCAAAATCACTGCATATGGTGACTGCAGCCATGAAATAAAAAAAGACACTTACTCCTTAAAAAGAAAGTTATGACCAATCTAGACAGCATATTGAAAAGCAGAAACATTACTTTGCCAACAAAGGTCCATCTAGTCAAGGCTATGGTTTTTCCAGTGGTCATGTATGGATATGAGAGTTGGACTGTGAAGAAAGCTGAGCACCAAAGAATTGATGCTTTTGAACTATGGTGTTGGAGAAGACTCTTGAGAGTCCCTTGGACTACAAGGAGATCCAACCAGTCCATCCTAAAGGAGATCAGTCCTGGGTGTTCATTAGAAGGACTGATGTTGAAGCTGAAACTCCAATACTTTGGCCACCTGATGCAAAGGGCTGACACATTTGAAAAGACACGATGCTGGGAAAGATTGAGGGCAGGCAGAGAAGGAGACGGCAGAGGATGAGATGGTTGGATGGCATCACCGACTCGATGGACATGGGTTAGAGTGGACTCCAGGAGTTGGTGATGAACGGGAAGGCCTGGCATGCTGCGGTTCATGGGGTTGCAAAGAGTCGGACATGACTGAGTGACTGAACTGAACTGGACTGAAAGTGAAAGTCACTCAGTTATGTCTGACTCTTTGTGATCCCATGGACTCTAGTCCATGGGATTCTCCAGACCAGAATACTGGAGTGGTTAGCCTTTCCCTTCTCCAGGGCATATTCCCGACCAAGGAATTGAACTGGGGTCTCCTGCCTTGCAGGCAGATTCTTTACCAGTTAAGCTGTCAGGGAAGCCCACTTACAATACAGATCTACTCAGATCATTAGAATAAGTAATATAAGTCTACTGCTTGTGAGATAAGTAAATTCCCTTTAGACAGCTTTGACTATTTATAAACAATTTTTTTTGTTTTGTTTTAACAAAATTTATTGCTCTTGTTAAGTTTTAAGCGGAGGTTATATAACCCATGTAAAGACTGTCTTGAGCAATATAGAGAGGCAAGTTTCCTTCTGAATAGAATAACAAAATACATATTCATCTAATCTCGGTGGGCCTCAGCCTACAGTGGCTTGAAGCATGATTTTAGTTTCCAGCTAAAGACTGAGATCGGGCCATGGCAGTGAGACTGTTGAATCCTAGCCACTAGACTGCTGGTCAGTGATAATGCCCTGGTCCCTTGACTTTGCAGAAATGAATTTTTCAAAGTCAGAAGAGTAGTGAAACAACAAAAGTTTTTATTAGGAGGAAAAAAGAGTACATGTGGCTAGACACACAGGCAGTCTCAGGGAGGAAGTCATGCCCTCGTGGTAGTTTGAATCACATATATGAGGCATTTTTCCAGGTTTCCTTTGGCAGTCTTTTCATTTTGCCTGGTTCTGACTCTCTATTTGGCATATCTCAGGATCCTCCCATGTGTAAGCATGCATCTCTTAGCCAAGTTGGATTCCAGCGAAGAGGCCTGTGAGTATATTGACATTACTCCCCTTTAGACCTCCAAGGAGCCTTTCTGTGCATGTACAGTTAGGAAGGTCTCCTTGACTTTGAAAATGACAAACAGGTGGTCTCTATCTTTCATCTGGGCAAGGCTCAGCCTCTCTTGTCTTCAACTTGGAATATCTATCCACAGGGGACAACTACAGCTGCCCAGCCTAGGGCCCATCTATCTCCCGCCTCTCATACAAAGTCTATTTTGTTTGTTAGATTTTTTTAAGATTCATAGGTGGCAAAGACATGCTGTTTCAAATCTGGATCTCTGTAATAACAAGAAATGACAGGCTCACAGAAAAGACCATTTTCCACCCTTATCAAAAGTGTGAAGACCCCCCCCCCAAAGAATTACCACGTGGGTATAGGGAAAATGCTAACAGAAACCAAAATTATATTGTTATTATTCTAATTATAAAATGCAGTGGAAACACTTGAACAAATGAATGCAAACATTTGAATATTCAAAATGAATCATTACCATGTGTATAGGCAAGACATTTGGCAAATGCAGAAAAATTGAACATTGAGGATTTGTGATAAACTACGGTTACAACAAAGCTGTTGGAATTAATGTTTTAATTCATGCTTGGGAATATGAAGCCATAGCTTATCATCCTGGCCAGGCAGAATTGTTGAGTGTTTCTGTTTCTGAACGCTTTCATTAACATTTTAAAACCTGTTCCAATATGACAATATAGTTTCTCCTTCTTCTATTTGTTACATGCTTAAGTAGTAGGAAGAACTCCTAGGATAGAATGATCAACACATAGACTCAGCACACAATTTGAAGAGGACAGAAACAAAACAAAAATATTTTAGACAATGAATTAGAACAAACACACAAATAAATAGAACATTTTTTAAAGGTAATTATATTGTTGCTCAGAATAACTAAAAATCTCAAAGGGAAGACATAAGCCATTCTATATTTCATGAATGCTTTGGTTTTTCCACTCCAGGAATGATAACACCTGGAGAAAAAATTCTGCTCTCCTTCTACAAAAGACATTTGTTCAATGCATGTGCTTAAAACTTACTGTGTGTGAGGTCCTTATTAGGCACCGACATAAACATAGCCTTAAGGAGCTGACATTTTAAATACAGTGAGGCAGATTTCAGTGAAAAATAATGCAGTACAGACATCAATCAATCTAACAGCCAATGGCTTTCTCTAGTGAATAAAATGTAAGGGATTTTCAAAATGTGTAGCAGCCTTCCCAGGTGGTGCTAGNTGAGTTTACTCTACAAGTTTCAAGTATGCTTGTTTTCAAAGCATGTTCTCTTTGTTATATTTTAAAACCCAGTGAAACTACATAGGTTTCTTCAGTTGACAATATGCATAATTTAAACTCTTGCTAACCATTCTGAACATTTTAATTAAGGGCTTCAGCAATTCAGAAAGCCAAGAACTGAGTTTTAATAGAACCTACAAAGTAAAGGTTTCTCTGTTTACCTTGATGGCCTCAAGAAGCTAAGACAATAAATAACTCAAATCTTGGAAGACTGTTATTCAAAAAGTCCTTTCTTCATACAGGGGTTTGTGGTTAAATAATACCCATCACCACTGAAGACAGAGATCTAGAAATACAGCATTAGGATGACCAGGAGTACACAGATTCACAAGATGAAAACTCTAGAAGAGGGCTATTCT
The DNA here is from genome assembly GCA_006410675.1 of Oreotragus oreotragus. Taxonomy (NCBI): domain Eukaryota; kingdom Metazoa; phylum Chordata; class Mammalia; order Artiodactyla; family Bovidae; genus Oreotragus; species Oreotragus oreotragus. The sequence goes on along the minus strand of SJYX01014196.1, from coordinate 140,236 downwards.
TCTAGGATTCATGGAATGCCTCACAAAACTCTTCAAAGGGAAATTTTAAGATGACTATTCCAAAACAATTTGCTATCCTCAAACAATTTGCTATCCCAAATATTGTACTGTAGAATCAAAGGGAACATAAAGGTGTGGAAACAGGAGTCCTAAATTGAACGTGGCGGTTCCCACTTCTGAGACTTGCTGTCTGTGTGATCCAGTATGTTCACTTTAGTCCTTCCATCTAGAAAACAAGGGTGCTCTTCCTCATTTCTTCCTCATTGAGAATCAGTGCAGCTGGCGGACTTTAAGTACTCCAGTAGCTCCACAAATGAGCTAACAACTATCATTTTATACATATTAATAATATTGTTGTATTTATTGACAGAGCTCACCTACTTAAAATCTGGTGTGGTAAGCAGTTAGTATACAGGGAATTTATCCGCAAACTCCCTACCTGTGTACCTGAGACAGACTTACACAGGGGTCTAAGCACTTTGCAACAAGAGAATTAACGGCACTCCTCTGCTCTGTGGTCTGTCCTTTGCTGTGCAAGCGGCATGCTAAGCGCTGTAAGAGTTATAAAGATGTGTGAGAGAGTCTCTGCTTTCTAAGAATATAGAGGCCAGCTGTAGAGCCAAACATATCTTGCAGCATGAGTGCTAGAACAGATGGGCAAGCAAATGGCTATCTTAGTGGCAAGCAAGAAATGATTAGATCTAGTTACCCTTCACTAAAAAAACGGGCATTTCCAGACAATTTCAAAAGTGGCTTGTGTTTTAACAGGTGCTATGGAAGAAGACTCACAAGTAAAAGGAAGGCTCTCTGGAAAGACAGTGAGTAATCAAAATGCATCAGGGATCCATGAAAGTTTGGAGTTGGCGAGCAAACCCTGAAGGCGTTGTCAGGCTGGGGAGAGCTTTGAACACTAGCAAAGAAGTTGGGCTTTATTCTGCAGACAATAATGAGCCATGGTAGTTTTTAAATGAATGAGCTACAAAACCAAGCTAAAATTTAAAAAGAAAAGGCAAGCATCGGAGTGAAGGATTCTTTGAATAAAGAACGTTGGCAGGCAGGAAAAGTTAGAGAGTATTGTAATTTATCCAGGTAATAGAATATTAGAATCTGAATTTATGCAAGTGACACTGGGTGTGGAAATGAAGGAAGATAATTTAGAGAATTCTGCATATAAACTAAAAATATTATTTGATAAAAAGTTGGATATGGGAAATAAAGGGAAGCGCCAGTACTTCTTGACAGAGTGGCTGGGAAGTTGACAGTAATACTGGTCAAGGAGGAAATTCAATGGAACAACACAATTAGAAATAAAGGCACATTTTGTACCTTCAGGATTTGAGGTGATGGTGACATAGCATAAGAGATATTGAAAGGCAACTGGAAATTGAGATGTTTGGTCAGGATGAAGGTTAGAGCTAGAGACAGAGCTAGAAGCCATGAGATCTTGCAAGGAGAGACTTGTAGAATAGTATAGAGGGTTGTATGGGAAAGGAAGAGCCGGAGCGACTCACCACTCCAGAAGGGAAGGAAATTTTCACTTCAGAACTGAAAAAGTTTTAAGAAGGGAGTGTTCCCTGCTTAACAGACTACAGAAAGAAAGAAGATGACGAGAATTTGCACATTAAAAGCTCATTTTTACTTTAACTGAAAGCTTAAATTTTTTAAAAAATTTCATTTTATATATACAAATACTCAAGAAATTTTTCATCCCTAGGACCCGGGCCAATTAACATATGAGTTGTAAAACTTGGTACTATAGAATGTTGGTTTAAATAAAAATAATCATTTACATTTCTTAAATCCTAAGCACTGTTTCAAATGTTATTTTCCCAGGTTTTCTTCCCACAAATTACTCTTTTTTTCCAAAACATACCCCCAAAAAAGTAACATTAGGGATTTGAGTGATTATTTTTTAGTTTTACCCATTTAAGTTTTTTTTTAATTAAAAAAATATATTAATCAACTTTATTTTCAAAACACTAACCTAGGAATTATAATTCAATGAAGTTTCCATTTGAAAAAATACTGAGTTGGTGAAAAAGTTCACTTGAGTTTTTTTCTGTAATATCTCATGGAAAAATCCAAATGAACTTTTTGACCAAGTAGAATTTCTTAGACAATAAAGCATGTGTGCATGTTCAGTTGCTCAGTCATGTCTGATTCTTTGCAACCCATGGACTGTAGCCCACCAGGCTCCTTTGCTCATGGAATTCTCCAGGCAAAAATACTGGAATGGGTTGCCATTGCCTCCAGGAATTATAATTCAATGAAGTTTCCATTTGAAAAAATACTGAGTTGGTGAAAAAGTTCACTTGAGTTTTTTTCTGTAATATCTCATGGAAAAATCCAAATGAACTTTTTGACCAAGTAGAATTTCTTAGACAATAAAGCATGTGTGCATGTTCAGTTGCTCAGTCATGTCTGATTCTTTGCAACCCATGGACTGTAGCCCACCAGGCTCCTTTGCTCATGGAATTCTCCAGGCAAAAATACTGGAATGGGTTGCCATTGCCTCCACCAAGGGATCTTCCCGAAATAGGAATCAAACCCATATCTCTTGTGGTTCCTGCATTGGCAGGTGGATTCTTTACCACCGAGATAATAGTAGATACTATAAATTTACTTTAGAAAAGAGACAGAAGAACCTTAGGCTTCCTGCTGTGTTCTGGTAGCCCAGCAATAGGAGGGAGTCCAGCTTACAGAGAGGGAAACAAGGAGCTCTCCTCAGTGCACAGATCTTTATTTTGACAGAAGGATGTTGCAGGCTAGCAAAATTGCTTAGCAGAAAAGACCCTTGTGCTTGTCCTTACAAGCTTTCTGGGAAGGCAACAGGATAAAGTCCCAGTGTCATGAATGTCCCCTTGAATCCACCAGCACTGAGGAGACTTATTAGGCGTTAGAGATGGAGGAGCAAAACCTAGCCACCAAGGTGAGAGCTGGAGAGGAGGAAAGGGAAGAAGTCCTCTCTCTGGTGAGGGATGACCCTTTGAGGAGGACCATACTGGGTGTTCTAATGGGGAAGTCATAATAACTGTACAGACTTGATTTTTGTCCTAGTGACTTTACACTTCAGAAACCAGTCTTCAGTGTATCCAGGTACAACTGCTTAGATTTCTTTGCTTAGCTCTGCTACTATAAAATATATTTCATTCTGAAGTGCAAGAATTACTTAAACGGAAAAGTGAAATGGAATTAACTTTCACCAGTCACCTCTTTCCTTCTTCTGGTCACTTAGGATTAAGGCTGACTTCTTCTAAGGGTAACTTGAGGTCATTAATGTCCATCTATGTTTAAACATTTAAAAAATGTTATACTTACTTTAGAAAGTTGCACAGCAAAATGTTTCTCTATGTGTTAGTTTTTAACTGAGTGAAAATTTTGCTCCAAAAGAGAGAATTACATAAAATTCAAGGGTGGGTGCCTGCCCATTCCATCATTTCCCAAAAAAAATATGCAGTAATGACTGCTAGACTCAAGTTTTTGGCTGCCAGTCTTACAGAGTTTCTCTGGAAGAAGCCCAAGGCACAAACCTGAGGCAGTCACAGCCTCTTTACGGCTCTGATGCCCAACACAGAGCTGTCGTCAGTTTCCAGTGTCCCAAGAACCACAACACGCTAAGCAGAACCACTCCGCAGAATTCAGTCTGGATCCAAACCTGCCCCTGGTAAATGGGAAAGCCTATCAGGTGAGCAGGTCAGTGGCAAAAGAAAGGCACATCAGAAACGGAGAGGGCTTTGACACGGGTATATCCCCACACAACCATCACTACAATTGAGAAGACAGACGTTTCCATCACCCCCAAAAGTTTCTCTGAGGCCCTTGGTAATCCATCCTTCCGCCCATCTCCATCCCCAGACAATCACTGATCTGCTTTCTGTCACCATAGATCCGTTTGTATCTTCTAAAAGGAATCATGCTCTATGTATTCCTTTTGTGCCTAACTTAAAGCATAAGGAGTTAAAGATTTATTCATGTCATTCTGTATATCTATGCTTTGTTCTTTTTGTACTAGGGTTCCACTAGCTGAATACACAACAATTTAACTATCTATTGATGAGTTCATGGGTTATTTCCAGTTTTAGAAGTAAAGTTGCCACAACATTTGTATACAAGTATTTATGTAGAAATATCCTTTCCTCTTATTTTAGTTAAATACCTGGGAGTAAAATGACTAGGTCACGTGGGAGGTATATGCTTAACTTTTAAAGAGATTTCTAAGCTGTTTGTGTAGAATTTGTACTGTTTTTACCTTAAATGTCTGATAGAATTTACAAATAAGGCATTCACAAATAAAGCCATCTGGGCCTGAGGTTTTCTTTGTGGGAAAATTTTTTACTATCAACACTAATTCAATACGTTTAGATTAATTTATTTATTAATTAGATTAATTTAATGAATACGTTTAGATTAACTTAAATGTTTTCTTAAGTTTCACTGATGCTCTGTTTTGATTTTCTTATCTCTCTCTTTTCTTTCTGTCTTTCATTTTGGATATATTCTATTGCCTTGCCTTCAAATTTACTAATCTTCTCTTCTGTATTGCTTAATCTGCTACTAATCCCATCTGGTGTATTTATTCTCAAATCCTGGTTTTTCATCCCTTTAAATTTGATTTAGATCTTTTTTGATCTTTTCCATATTTCTCCTTGTCATGTTCATGCTCTCCCCTACTTTCTTAAACACATGAAGCATATTTCTAATAGCTCTTTTAATGTCCTTATCTATTAATCTCATGATCCACGTCATTTCCGGGTCTGTTTCTATTGACTGACTTATCTCCTTATTATGTTGTGAATTTTCCCACTTGTTTGCAGGCATCCTCATTTTTCACTAGTGCCAGCCATTGTGAACTTTGTGAAGTGACAGATTCTTGTGGCTGTATTCCTTTAAATATTCTTGAACATTGTTCTGGGAAAGTTAAGTTACTTAGAAACAGGTTGACCCTTCCAAGGCTTGCTTTTAATGTTTGCTAGGTGAGTCCACAATAACATTTCATGTAGAGGAAATACCTTTCTGAGCACTTACTGAATATTCTGTATTAAGAGGTCTTTCCACTTTGAATAGGGGAAAATGAACTCTTCCTTGCTCTAGGGAGCTCTTCCATGAGCTCTGGGGATTATTCTAACTACTTCTTCCCACTGATTCTTTCCCTGGCCTCAGGATTTTCCTCACATACATGCACTGATTAGTACTTAGCTAAAGACTTCAGGGTGGGCTTCCCTGGTGGCTCAGATGGTAAAGAATCTGCCTGCAGTTCAGGAGACACAGGTTCGATCCTTGAGAGAATGGCAAGCCACTCCAGTATTCTTGCCTGGAGAATTCCAAGGACAGAGGAGCCTGGTGGGCTACAGTCCATGGTGTCGCAAAGGGTCAGACACGACTGAGAGACTAACACACACACACACACACACACAAAGACATAAGGGTACTCTGAATATCTCCAGAGCATTCTCTCTCTCGGCAGCTCTCTACTCTCTGGCACTCTCCCCCATGAATTCTAGTCACCTTGGCATCCTCGAGTTACAAACTCTTGCCTCTCATCTCAGGAGGTTGCATTGCAATCTCGAAACATTCACCAATGAGCTGGGCCAGTCACAGGGTTCACTTTATCTGTTTCCCTTTCCTCAGAAATTACTGTCCTATACTGTCTATTTTAAAATAACTAAACATGATTGTTTCATATATTTTTGCCCCCCCCGCACCCCACTTTTTAGTTGTTTAAGGCAGAAGGATAAACCCCACCCTACCCCACAATCGATCACAGCACAATGTGAAACTCTGATTAAGGGGATGTAATATCAGGTTCAGAGATTTGAGCTATGAATTCCAAAGGTTAATGCTGAACAGTTCCCACAAACTTCTCCATCTGACCCAGAGCCTCCCAGCACATGTGTGGACCAAGTGGATGCAGTGTCCCTGATAGGAATCTTATTTTCATTCCCATAAGTTAAGATTCAAAGTTTAAGTGTGTATTGCGCCACATTTTCAGATCCTACCCCAATGAATTGGAGGTATTTTCTCTTTAACTCTGCATGCGTGTGTGTATGTATATGTGTGTGGCAGGGGTGGGCACGGGAGGAGAGGAAGTGTTTCTGTAAAGACACATGCGTATATATTTTGCATCCAGCTGTGTGACTGGATTTAGGCTTACAATATAATTTATGAGTAAACTTTGTTTAATGCACATAAACAGGAAATAGACACTTGTGAATTCATTAGAGAAGTATTGTGAAGGCTAATCCTTTGCCCACATGAATGAGATCCGGCTGTCAGTATGAAAAATATAGAATGAGGTCCTGCTAAGGAACCACCTTGGAACTTCACCATACTGTTAGCCAGTTTCACTCAAGAGCCCTCTGCATTTCCCCTGTCCTAAGACTGGGTCTTCCTCTCAAGGAAGCAAGCTCTTGACGGGGCTAGAGCTTTGCATGAGAATTAATCACAGCTCACCGGCCCCCACTCGGTCCTTTCCTCCGACTCTGTTCCTAGAGCTGCCTTGGCTGCCTGCCCAGACCCTTGACTTGTCAAACTTGGGCCCACCTTGTTTCTCATGCCCGGCTGAACCCAAGGCCGTCCACCTTTCCTTGACCTTTTGGATAAATTTTCTGGGCTCCTGTCTGCCTGTCCACCTGGCAGTCACTTGGCCCAACGCCCAGTGTATGTTAAAAGCAAAAGGCAGGATAAAGAAATCTACTTGTTTCCTCTGAACGATGGAAAGGCAGCCAGCGGTCAGGAGAGATGGATATGGTGCGTACTTATAAAGTTAAATGAACCACGGATGCAGCTACAATACTAATGCAGTTCAACAAAACACCTCTTAACCCGGGCACTGTGCAAAGGTCTGGAACACAAGCTGAATAAGATGCTGGCTGCTCACCTTCCAGTTTGGGAGACAGACAAGAAGAGAGATTATAAATTCAGCACATAAGAAAACAACAGCTTCTCCTTGTCTGTCTAGTTTTGAAGTCTCTACTTTAATTTACATATATGTTCAAACAACAGACTATATATATATATNCCTATCATTTTGCCTTTTCATACTGTTCATGGGGTTCTCAAGGCAAGAATACTGAAGTGGCTTGCCATTCCCTTCTCCAGTGGACCACATTCTGTCATACCTTTCCACCATGACCCGCCTGTCGGTTGCCCCGCAGGCATGGCTTGGTTTCACTGAGTTAGACATGGCTGTGGTCCTAGTGTGATTAGATTGACTAGTTTTCTGTGAGTATGATTTCAGTGTGTCTGATGCCCTCTTGCAACACCTCCCATCTTACTTGGGTTTCTCTTACCTTGGGCATAGGTTATCTCTTCAGGGCTGCTCTAGTAAAATACTATCACTGCTACTTACCTTGGATGAGGGGTATCTCCTTACCGCCGCAGTTCCTGACCTTCAATGTGAGATAGCTCCTCTAGGCCCTCCTGTGCTTGTGCAGCCACCGTTCCTCGGGTTGCTCCCCCTGGCTGCCAGCCCTGGCCTCGAGGTCGGGGTGGCTCCTCAGGGTCACTGCCCCTGGCCTCGGGCGCGAGGTGGCTTCTCCCAGCCAGAGCCGCAGTTCCTGACCTTCAATGTGAGATAGCTCCTCTAGGCCCTCCTGTGCTTGTGCAGCCACCGTTCCTCGGGTTGCTCCCCCTGGCTGCCAGCCCTGGCCTCGAGGTCGGGGTGGCTCCTCAGGGTCACTGCCCCTGGCCTCGGGCGCGAGGTGGCTTCTCCCAGCCAGCCCTTACCTCGGACGCGGGGTGTCTCCTCCCGGCAGCCCCTGACTTCGGACACAGGATAGCTCCTTTTCGCCGCTGCCCTGACCTCGGACACGGGGTGTCTCCTCCTGGCTGCCACTGACCTCAGACGTGGGGTAGCTCCTCTCAGGCTGTTCCTGCGCCATTGCAGCCTGGCACTCTAGGCCTCTGCCCCTGACCTCGGATGTCGGGTAGCTCCTCTCCGCTGCGCTCCGTGCACCCCCGGCTCGCAGCCACCTGAGCTCCATGCACCGCTGGCTCCCAGCAAATAGATGGGAAAACAGTGGAAAATATAGGCTTGGTTTCATTGAGTTAGACATGGCTGTGGTCCTAGTGTGATTAGATTGACTAGTTTTCTGTGAGTATGATTTCAGTGTGTCTGATGCCCTCTTGCAACACCTACCATCTTACTTGGGTTTCTCTTACCTTGGGCATAGGGTATCTCTTCAGGGCTGCTCTAGCAAAATACTATCACTGCTACTTACCTTGGATGAGGGGTATCTCCTTACCGCCGCAGTTCCTGATCTTCAATGTGAGATAGCTCCTCTAGGCCCTCCTGTGCTTGTGCAGCCACCGTTCCTCGGGTTGCTCCTCCTGGCTGCCAGCCCTGGCCTCGGGGTCGGGGTGGCTCCTCAGGGTCACTGCCCCTGGCCTCGGGTGCGAGGTGGCTTCTCCCAGCCACCCCTTACCTCGGACGCGGGGCTTCTCCTCCCGGCAGCCCCTGACTTCGGACACAGGATAGCTCCTTTTCGCCGCTGCCCTGACCTCGGATGCGGGGTGTCTCCTCCTGGCTGCCACTGGACTCGGATGCGGGGGAGCTCCTCCCAGCCACCACTGACCTCAGACGTGGGGTAGCTCCTCTCAGGCTGTTCCTGCGCCATCGCAGCCTGGCACTCTAGGCCTCTGCCCCTGACCTCGGATGTGGGGTAGCTCCTCTCCGCTGCACTCCGTGCACCCCCAGCTCGCAGCCACCTGAGCTCCATGCACCGCTGGCTCCCAGCAAATAGATGGGAAAACAGTGGAAAATATTTTAAGTGCCAGACTTAATTTTGGGGGCTCCAAAATCACTGCAGATGGTGATTTCAGCCACAAAATTAAAAGACGCTTACCTCTTAGAAGAAAAGTTATGACCAACCTAGATAGCATATTGAAAAGCAGAGACATTACTTTACCAACAAAGGTCCATCTGGTCAAGGCTATAGTTTTTCCAGTAGTCATGTATGAATGTGAGAGTTGGACTATAAAGAAAGCTGAATGGTGAACAATTGATGCTTTTGAACTCTGGTGTTGGAAAAGACTCTTGAGAGTCCCTTGGACTGCAAGGAGATCCAACCAGTCCTTTCTGAAGGAAACCAGCCCTGGGTGTTCACTGGAAGGACTGATGTTGAAACTGAAACTCCAATTCTTGGGCCATCTCAGGAGAAGAGTTGACTCTGATGCTGGCAGGGACTGGGGATAGGAGGAGAAGGGGACAACAGAGGATGAGATGGCTGGATGGCATCACTGACTTGACGGAGGTGAGTCTGAGTGAACTCCGGGAGTTGGTGATGGACAGGGAGGCCTGGCTTGCTGTGATTCATGGGTTGCAAAGAGTTGGACATGACTGAGCGACTGAACTGAAGTGACTTAGCAGAAGCAGCAGCACAGCTAACACAAGTTCTTGGAAGAAATGGGGTATGTGCCTTGGCTTTGAATTCTGCTTTTCTGGAGAAGGCAATGGCACCCCACTCCAGTACTCTTGCCTGGAAAATCCCATGGACGGAGGAGCCTGGAAGGCTGCAGTCCATGGGGTCACAAAGAGTCAGACACGACTGAAGCAACTTAGCAGCAGCAGCAGAGGCATTATATGATGTTTGCTGAACCGAAATGAGCTGAAAGCGTAATGGTAAAAGATAGGTGCCATGCTTTTTGTTTGCATAACAGATATGAAGTATTTTAAGAAAATATTTACACATATTTGACTAATCAGGCTTCATAGGGTTTTCTATCACTTGATACTATTTTTCTGAAGTCAGAGCCAGAGGTAAGAGTATTGAACTTGATTTAAATGAAGTTGGAGAGGCATGTTGTACAGGCTCAGAGAAAATCACAGCTCAATGTTGGGTCATTAAAAAGTTGATTTCTCACTTATTACACAAATCTGGGAAAACTAGGTTTATGTTATTTTTTTGCCCAAGTCTCCAACATGGTATAAAACTTGATTTTTACAATTAGCAGCCAGGTTAAGAATCATTTCAAATAGCTTGTAAATATTACTCAAATTCACTAATCTTGAATGAACTCTGAATACATTTGATTCAGACTCACTAATTAAATTATCTAAGAGTAACTGCACTGGAGATACACATTCTCAGTAGGAGAAACATAAATTAATTTACATCATAATGTAGTCCCCTGGGCATGAGAATCAAAACACCTTAGTTCATTTTGCTACTTCTCTAGGAAGACAACCCTGGAAGATATGTATTTAGTTTAGATTACTAGCAAGAAAAAAAACCTTTTGTCATTACCTCTCCCTTTTTCATTCTTATAGAGAGAAGCAGAATGAGGTAATCAATAATTATAATTAAAATTTTCTTTTTATCAAATACTCAGATGCCTTCTGATATGTCATTATTACATTTAAAGATTATAACCTTCTCAAATCCATGAGGCATTTTCCTTTCTTTTCCTGACAAAGTGTTTATCATTGATTCTGGTACTTAAATGCTACACAAATTAGTAAAATGGTGAAAGTAGTTATAAATGGGGTTTTAATAGTGAAAGAAAATAATTTTATGTAAGATAAGGATACTTTTCTAAATGTAATAAAGGTAAAATAATTTGACATAAAAATGAAATTTTCTCTGTTGCTGCTTTATTAAAAATGACATGTTGAATTCTTATTGTTAACAGTTCATTATGCAATTTCTTATTCCTCAAGTTCTAGATCCTAAACTCTTGCTGAGAATAGGTGAGATAGACAATGCAAAGCATAACACCTGGCATCACAACAAAGACACTAAAATGTGTTATTTCTCTTTTATTGATTTTTCTTCAATTTCTTCCACCTAATGTGAAGATTTACTCATTTATCCATTTAGCAAGTATTTACTGATAGAGCCTATGTGTCAAGTACTCTGCAGGTACTTGAGCTATAGTAGGGAGCAAAAGGAAATTTTTCATAGTATCTGCCAACCAAATTGACATCCACACTGTGAAAAGGAACACAGATGTTGAAACTTAATGGAGTCTGATATTCTTTTATAATTGTAGTATTTGTCAGTGATGATTCAATATACCAAAATTATCGTTGGGATGTTTATTAATGAAAACCATTCGCTTGATGCTATTTAAATACAAATTTTAATTACTTGAATCAGCTATTTTGTTATTTCTGACTGGAAATGGGATGTTTTGGGAACAATACATTGTGAAATGTATTGTTACTGCTAAATAGTTCTGTAGATTAATTATTCTAGGTAGTTTGTATTCTCTATGTGAGGAAAGGGACTTATTATAAAATAGAATGTTATAGATGAGACAGGCCCCAGAAAACACTTTCCAAATGTAGACAGAGGCCTCAGGTATTTGAAGTGACTATCCCTTATGATCAAGTCATTTATTAACAAGTGCAAGCAAAACTGTTATGCACTGCTTATACATTTCTATGTCAATTAGTTGCTAATTCTGAAAAATATATATTTGTAATTGCATTCATCTTTACAGATTCTCCATAGATAATTCATTTTATACTCCTTCCAAATTAAATATGAACCAGAATATCTAAATGGGTATGTTACATATTAATCAGAATTTTGTAAGCCTCCTAATCAGAAATTTTTTTAACTTTGAGATTTTTTTTTTGGAGATATATTTTTTAAAGCACAGGTTTTGGATGACTTTTTAAATGTTTGGCTTTGAAACTATCAGATTGCTAAGCAAACTTGTTCTTAGAAATGAAGTGCTAGGAATCCCTGTTAAGTGGAATATTTTTACTAAGCTACTCACAGATCTACCAGTGTTCCCATAGTAATTCATTCTTAGATGAGCAAATAAGCAAAGGGACTGATTTCTATATTAATAAATATGGTCTAATGATATTTGATAAATACCCACTACTACCTAGGATATAGTAGGAGAGTGGGTTTTTGTTGGGGAATATAAGCATACTGAACAGTTGTCCAAAACAAGGTAAAAAAATGATGGTGAGGTGTGCTTTTCTGCCTTGCGTCTGAATTTTCACTAGATTACTTCTCTAGTGGTGTCAAGAAAAGTTACGGTTTTGAATTAAATAAGGAGAAAAATTCCTCTGGAGTATCTTTTGAAGAAATCTTCAGGACTTTGGTAATACCTAGGAAAACTTCCAAGTATTGGTACAATTTTACAAGTATTAATTATATACCTGGAATGATATTTAAAGATTTTATAACAGTTGATGCTTTCATTAAGAATGGAATCCTTAGAGAAATAAATGAACCTGTTAAAAAAAATACTTATTAATCTGTTGAAAAATTAGATAGATAATTGTCATCTATAATTTACAGATAAATTATAACAAATAAAAGTAATTAAAATGTATTGTTTCTGAAATTTGCCTTGCAAACACCTTAAAAACATTCTCATGTCTGTAAATGTCTAGAAGGTTATACCTTCATTTCCTAAAATTATTTTTATTCATTGCTTTTCTTTTTTCTTAGAACCTGGAACAGGAAATGCAGCATTTAAAAATATTCACTGTCATACCCAAAACCATAACTCCCTTATAGACTTTCTTTTGTTCCCATATTGGACACAAATAAGTTCGATCCCTGATTTGGGAAGGAATGGCAACCCATTCTATTATTCTTGCCTGAAAAATCCCATGGACAGAGAAACCTGGCAGGCTACAGTCCAAAGGGTCACCAAGAGTTAGACATGACTGAGTGACTATGCACAAGCACACAAAAGCTTAGTACTTAATTTTGATACTTTGAACTTCATGTAAAGTTCATTTTCCTTATTTTTCTTATTATGTCCTTTTGGATGGGTGAAACTTAAAAACAATTCAGAGTGAAGTATGAGTATCACAAATTCTTGCCTCTCATTAAGAAAAATAACTTTCTATATATTTTATAAACTGCATTTAATTTTTATATTGTTTATCATAACCTTATGGTCATATTTTATATTAAACTCTGTACTTTCAAGATAGAAATCAATAGACCAAAGGCATCTCAACCAGCTTCTATTGATAAAAACCTGATTTCAGAACCAGACCAGAGTGCCAAATATGTGACAAAAGTGAAAGTGTTAGTCACTCAGTCATGTTTGACTCTTTTCCACTCCATACACTGTAGCCCTCCAGGCTTTTCTGTCCATGGAATTTTCCAGGCAAGAATACTCGAGTGGGTAGCCATTCCTTTTTCCAGGGGATCTTCCTGACCAGGGATGGAACCTGGGTCTCCTGCTTTGCAGGCAGATTCTTAACCATCTGAGACACTTGTACTTACACACAGAATTAGAACTTAATCAGAAAGAGCAGAATCTTAAAATATATCCTGAATAAAGCCTGGAGAGCTTCAAATGCAAAGCAGGCATGACCGTGTGTCCAAGACAAAAGCAAGCCTTCAAATTCCAGGGTATGTGAGCCAAACAGTGAGCAACAATGGGCTCGATTATGAGTACTGGACCTGTTTTTGCTCATCAGCACAGGAGCTGTCTGGAATAATTTCTGGTCCCTGTATGTGCCACCAAAATGTTGATCTAAAACAAATAGACTGCTACGTATTTCTTCAGCAATGACGGGCTTATTTAGGATCAGCGGAGAGTTGCAATTCAGGATATAAACCATGGAGAGCCACATGCAAGTCCTCATATGCACAGGAAGGAGAAATCTTTTGTAGAGAGAAAAGGGGAGTTTCCTTTATAGTCAGTAAAGAGCTTGCAGCTTTTCACTGACCGAGTCATTGCACGGAAAGAAGAGTCTTTTCCCACTGGGCTCTGCTACTGTTGTAGGATGTACGGGCTCCTCATCTGGATTTCCTGAGTTTATTTAATTGACGTTGCTGTTCATTGTTATTATTTTTTGCAACAGCAGCCTGGTGTGCTGCAGTCCATGGATGTGACTGAACAGCAACAGTCCAGGAGTTAAATGTTGGCTCTAGGGTCTGTTAACTGGGTTTAGAACCCAGCGCAGCCATTCCATTCTACCATTCGTCTGATTTGCATAACTGGTGACCGTGCCGCGTGGGCTTTCCCTAGCTGCGCTGAGCTTCGTTGCAGCGTGTGGGCTTCTCACTGCAGTGGCTTCTCTTGCTGCGGAGCACGGACTCTAGAGCACAGGCTCAGTTGTTGCGAGGCATCTGGCATCTTCCCAGACCAGGAGTAGAACCTGTGTCTCCTACATTGGCAGGCTGATTTTTTACCACTGAACCACCAGGAAATGAAATAATATGATTTTTGATAGTTAGATGAGAATTATATAAGCTAAAGTATGAGGAATCTTAGAAGAGCGATTGGCATATAGTAAGTTTAATAACTTTAATGATATTAGTATTATTAATAATAATAACCTTGTACTTATGCTAAGTAGTTTTACTTCTCCATTCCTATTTCTTTTTCTAGAAAATAAGGATATTGCTATAACCCGCCTACAAATTTGTTATGAAAATTAAGTTAAACAATACATATAGAGTGCTTATGACATTGCCTGGCATATGTAATCAATGAATGTTGTTTGTTACCATCAGTTTTTAAATTCTTCCCTACCACCCTGCTACTTCTCCAGTTATGAGCTACTTTTCTGTGGCTTTGGAGTTTTTTTTTCCTCTCTTTTTTATTTTAAGAAAAAATGTTCAGGTCAATTCATGTTCAGCTATATAAAAATGATGGGGGAGGGAATCTACCATGTGATTGATTTGCTCACGTTTTCAGATCCCTCTGGGGAAAGCCCTGTGCATTAGCAATAACATTGTCTCATCAAAAAACATATATCCCTCATTCCCCAGCCTTATTTTTCATACACAATCCTTTGCCAACTGTTGCTACTATCTGGCTCATGTTTAGGATAACCATTCTTATCAATTCAGAAACCTCTTTCTGATATTTGAAAAGACAGAAAGAAGTATTCCGATCTCAATGTGTCAGTTTATTATTTTTAAGACCAAAATACTTTGTATTATGTACCTTCTCATATATTTACTTTTGAATTTTCAATGTCTTTCTTTCTTAGACAATAATTACTCATGACCCATCCATGTAGTCATTGACAGATTGGATACTGCTATTTATTCCACATAAACCTTGGGGGTTCTGCTGCTTTATTTTTTTTTCCTTCATTTTATTTATAAAAGAAAAGTTAATGCCATCCCTTTCCTTGGAGGAATGATGTCTATTCTTAGTTTCTTCTAAGAAAGATAATTTGTTCTTTATGTATCCCCATTCTCTGAGATATTTCTACTCTAATTTGTAAAAATTTTTTGTTGTTTTGTTTTGTAGCGGGCAAATTTAGGCAAATCTTAAATCCACCATAGTTAAGAAAATTAGGGTATCTGTCTTTTAAAAAAAACTTTTTGGGGAGGAAAAATATAGATTTAGAAGAAAAAATGATTTAACTTAAACAAATGTATTTCCACTAAAACTAACTTTTTAAATTTTCTTATGTAGATTTCCGATGTAGAATACCATTTATCTCATTTTAGATTTATTTATTGCACTTTTATCTTAGGCATGAAAACAGTAAATACTTGTTTTCATCTTTACATGTACAGATCTTGTTNTTTAAAAAAAAAAAACTTTTGGGGGAGGAAAAATATAGATTTAGAAGAAAAAATGATTTAACTTAAACAAATATATTTCCACTAAAACTAACTTTTTAAATTTTCTTATGCAGATTTCCGATGTAGAATACCATTTATCTCATTTTAGATTTATTTATTGCACTTTTATCTTAGGCATGAAAACAGTAAATACTTGTTTTCATCTTTACATGTACAGATCTTGTTAGGGTGATGGACCTTAGACAACAAAGGAAACACCAAAACGTGTAGTGCCAGTTGGTCAGCATTTCCTGTGCCTTGGATGTTCACTGACTCCATGAGTTTCTTCAGACATCAGTGCTTTATTGACTCCCTCATGCAAACAATCTCATACAGTTATGATTTCCTTCCATCCTGTTGATTACATAGTTGTATATGTGAACTGTTAGTTTCATTATATGCTTATACAGTTAGTTATACTTACATAGTAACTACATGTATGTACATATGTATACATGAAAATGGCAACCCACTCCAGTACTCTTGCCTGGAGGATCCTATGGAGGGAGGATCCTGGTAGGCTACAGTCCATGGGGTCGCAAAAAGTCGGACACTACTGAGCGACTTCACACACACACACATACATGATGTATAACCATATACATACATACATGTTCATTCATCAATAAATATTTATGAATATACCTATATATATTTATCAATACATAGTTATATAAAATTGTCATCTTTTTAAGGATATATTATAAAGCTCTTAGTTATGTTTCAAATGTTATTTAGATCATATCACAAACAAAGAAATATCTCAAGTTAAATTCCTTTCTCTTCTATTAAAGTTATTCCCACAGAGAAAGATCATGTCTGTCTTATATTCATTATTCATAGGTTCCCTTACCACGGGCACTCCTTCATACTGCCTCTAGTCCTAAGGCTATAAGCTTCTCTGGTGTCTGCAGTGACACCATGAAAAGATGGCATTTCTGCCTCCTATTCTCCTCACCCAGCAATCAACCAGAAAGCCAAATGTCCTCCCACCCTCTTAATCACAGATCTGCAGGGGAGGCAGACATCCAAACTGCCTGATTCCTTTGTTTAGAATTCTGAGTGCTGGTCCAGCCATTTCTCTTGGCCCAAGGCTGTCTTTTGTTGTTTTGTTTTGCACCTGCAGCTTTCCTGGATTATGACTAGACAGACGCCTGAAGCGCTACCACAGATCCAGGCTAAGCTCGCACTGTATTTGAAGTGTTGTAATCATAATCGAACACTCACTTTGTTTCCTCCCTTAAAGGGGCCTTTAAAGAAAGAACTACAGGCTCAAGGTACAAGAAGACTTGCCATCAGGTTCTGATACTACCCCAACCTCCACACTCCAAGATAGTCAAGAGGATCCCCGCTGGGTGTTCTGAGAGACTCAGCCACGTCCCCCTTGACTTTCTCTAATTTTATCAAGGATTCAGTTGTATAAAGTGATATAAAGAAAAGTGAAAAAGGATGTGGCTGTCAGGGCCAGATCAGTTACTTAGATCCAGTTTCTGTTTAACATGGTACTGATTACATTTACTGGTGTTTCTGAAACATGACATTACTTTTATAACCTAGTCTCTAGACTAGTTGTCAGTGAACTGACATATGGTATACTTTAAAAAAAATAGCTGTTGGAATATAAGGAATTATATTTGGATGGAATGAGGTCCCTCTTTTCCCCCAAAGCATCCTCTTCACTGTCTGCAAAGACCATCTCGCTTCCACCAGTCTTCTTTGTCCCTTCTGGATACAAAGATGCCCACACTGGAAAAATGTAAAAGTTTTAACAATTTACCATCCCTTCCTTCTACATTCTCATTTCCCATAACTGAGAGTTAAAATTCTAGACCAGGACAATAAAACTTTAGGTACAAGAAGACTTGCCATCAGGTTCTGATACTACCCCAACCTCCACACTCCAAGATAGTCAAGAGGATCCCCGCTGGGTGTTCTGAGAGACTCAGCCACGTCCCCCTTGACTTTCTCTAATTTTATCAAGGATTCAGTTGTATAAAGTGATATAAAGAAAAGTGAAAAAGGATGTGGCTGTCAGGGCCAGATCAGTTACTTAGATCCAGTTTCTGTTTAACATGGTACTGATTACATTTACTGGTGTTTCTGAAACATGACATTACTTTTATAACCTAGTCTCTAGACTAGTTGTCAGTGAACTGACATATGGTATACTTTAAAAAAAACAGCTGTTGGAATATAAGGAATTATATTTGGATGGAATGAGGTCCCTCTTTTCCCCCAAAGCATCCTCTTCACTGTCTGCAAAGACCATCTCGCTTCCACCAGTCTTCTTTGTCCCTTCTGGGTACAAAGATGCCCACACTGGAAAAATGTAAAAGTTTTAACAATTTACCATCCCTTCCTTCTACATTCTCATTTCCCATAACTGAGAGTTAAAATTCTAGACCAGGACAATAAAACTTTCTATAAAGGGATCTCATGTGTTAGATAATGTCCCCCTGCAAAGCTATGTCTAATTGGAAAATGCATGTGATATTCTTTGGAAAAAAATATTTTTTTGCATATATAATTAAGAGACTTGAGAAGAGATCATCCTGAATTATCCCCTCAGTCCAATGACAGGTGTCTATTCTAAAGGGAAATGCCCAGGAGACAGACCATGTAAAAACCAAAGCTGAGGTTGGAGTGATACAGCCAAAAGCCAAGAAACACTGGAGCCACCAGAACCTGGAAGAAGCAGAGAATGGAGTCTTAAAGCCTCTGGAGGTAGCATAGCTCTTCCAAAACCTTGAGTTTGGACTTTTTAGCTTCCAGAACATTGAGAGAATATATTTCTGTTATTTCATGCTGCTGAACTTTGTGATCATTTGTTACAGCAGTGATAGAAACCTAATGAAAGATCTGAATAGTAAAGATTTTAAATTTGATGAGCCATACAGTCTCTTGAACACTGTGCAACTATTGAATTCTGCACTGTAGTGTGAAAACAGCCACAGAAAATGTGAAAATAGCCACAGTCAATGTGCAAACAGATGAGTGTGGCCATGATCCAATAAAACTTGATCTATGAATATTGAATCTTTCTATGTCACAAAATAGTAATAGTATTCCTCTTTTGGTCTTTAACACTAAAAATGTAAACACTATCCTTGGTCCATGGGCCACGCAGAAATAAGCAGCAGGACAGATTAGGCATACAGGCTGTAGTCTGTAGAACACCTGTTCCAGGGTGAAATAGAACACTGACTATGTGGGGTGAGGGGTGAGGGGGGAGTGCCAGGAATGCAGATTATACCCACTCTGAAAGCTGGTTTGAATGACTGATTCCCTTTCCTCCTTGGAAATGCTGTGCACCTCAAAACACAATTTCTCATTGAATCACCCCAAGAAACAATATATGGACCCTTGCTAAGAGTCCAGAAAATATCTGATTGGAGATAGACCTCAACCAGTATTTGATAAACCTTGGGCTCAGCTCCCAATTTTCATCAGCCCATATCAAACTGATATTAATGTCACAGAAATATTGTTCAAATCCTTGCTTGTATATTAAAGTCAGATATACAAGCTTCCAAGGTAGCACTAGTAAAGAACCTGACTGCCAATGCAGGAGACATAAGAAATGTGGGTTCAGTCCCTGGGTCAAGAAGATCCCCCGGAGGAGGGCATGGCAACCCTCTCCAGTATTCTTGCCTAGGGAATCCCATGGACAGAGGCGCCTGGCAGGCTACAGTCCATAGGGTCATGCAGATTTGACACCACTGAAGCAACTTAGCATCAATGTATGATTATATGTAATAAATATATATGCATCTATGTGTGTATGTGTGTGTGAAGGTCTAGGCCCCATCTCAGAGATATTAATTTTACTATTCTAGTGAAGACCTTGCCCACTCCAGTACTCTTGCCTGGAGAATCCATGGATGGAGGAGCCTGGTAGGCTGCAGTCCATGGGGTCGTGACACGGCTAAGCGACTTCACTTTCACTTTTCACTTTCATGCATTGGAGAAGGAAATGGCAACCCAGTCCAGTGTTCTTGCCTGGAGAATCCCAGGGATGGGGGAGCCTGGTGGACTGCCGTCTCTGGGGTTGCACAGAGTCGGACACGACTGAAGTGACTTAGCAGCAACAGCAGCAGTGAAGACCTCGAGGCACTGGAATTTTTAAACTCTTCTTGCTTAAGTCTAGTTAGACCACTCTGACACTGAGAAACATTTGTTCCCAGACATCTTAACCCTGGGAGTCAGGCCCTTAGCCATCATCCCTATATGTGCAGCTGTAGAGGAATCTTCTCTCACGCCTCTCCGAATCCTGAACTGGCTAATTTCCCAACATAATATTCTAATATGGTGTTTTTCCAGCATTCCAGAGGCGAAGAGTTCCAACTGTCAGAAGCTTGACAGACTGTTGAAAACATGAAATCAGCTATGTTCTTTGGGATTTACAAAATGCCATGGGAAGTTTTCCTATGACAGTGTAGAAATTACAAGCTTTTTATCAGAGTTAAAAAATCAAATCAAGTAGTACTCCGTGTGGTAAATGATATAGACCTACAAGGCCTCATTCAGGAGATTGGTTCCCTCTCCCAGTCATCTAGTTACACATGGGAAAAATTGGGTGAGGAAGTTACCATACTCCCTCATGCACCCCTTTTACCAGCATTGCGCCTATTTCATACAAGAAAAGCCTGAAAACAATCAGATGGAAAATTTAATTCTACTCTCTGAGGAAAAAGTCATAGCTTCTAAAGCCATCTTATTTGTTTATTTTTCTTCCTTTTTTTCTCTCTCTCTCTGCTTCCTGTTTTCTCTGCCTTCTTCCCAGCATGTATTTCTGACTTCTATTAACTCTCTCGGCTGCTCTCTTGACAGGCATGGTGATGAGGAATAGTGTCTTAGACTGTAGACCTTGGGCCCTCATGCCCGCTGTTTCTCAGACATCCATGTAAAAGGAAATTAATAGAAGTTGAAATAAAGAACTTAGGAGAAACACTTCAAATGTATGAAAAGATTTATACAAATAAAAATTAATCATAATTACTTTGTTATTGTCAGAAATCTTTTTTTCATCCTGTACTCTTTGTGCTCAACATGTATTCTGTGGTCTTTAGTCTGTTCCTTCTTCAAATTTATTGCAGAAGCTTTTTTAAAAAAAGTACCCTAAAAGCCTATCTACTGAAAGAATTGTGTTTCTAGAAATGACTTAAGTGAATGTATCTAATAGTCACTAATACTGTAGCTGTCACAAACCAAAATAATAATGATACATTAGTAAAAAGAATGACCCTGAGACACCTGGGTTTTTTTTTCTGTGCTTAATTTATGATTACTGGCTGCACTAATGACATGAAATAGCACATAACTAGGGAGAGTTTTAGACATATCGTCAATATATTTTATCAAACTTATTTGTTTATTGATTTCTTGGTAACGCATGCCACTTTTCAGTAAAAATGACTTATACTCTCAAATAAACTTTATAAATATACTCACAATTTACTGACAGGTTGCTTTTCCTTTCACCAAAACTTTAGCCCTAGGAGTAAGCAGAAGTATTAAAATAACTTAATAGGTAGACAAACAGCTATATTTCTCATAATATAAAGTATATCATCTGTTTTATATTATGCTAAATGATACAGACTTTGCTTTCACTTTTTCCCTCAGGGCTCAGGACAATAGAGGTTGACTCACCCCAGGAAACAAAACAGCACTGAAAGAGGATAAGTTATGAAGTCTGAAAGATATGGGTTCAAAATTTTGCCTCACCACTATTGTCTTTTTCTTTTGTAACTTAGAAAGTATTTAATTTATCTGAGTATGAGTTTTCTCTCTAAAATAAGCTTAATATTCATTGTTGATAGTTGTTGAATTTTATGGGAAAGGAAATTACATTCCATTTATTGTTGTGGGCACTTAGTAGGCCATCAAAAACCCACTAGCTAATATTATTCCCTTAATTTCCATACAGGATTCCCAGGTAACTCAGTTATAAAGAATCCACCTGCCAATGCAGGAGACACAGGAGACGTGGGTTTGATCCCTGAATTGGGAAGATCCCCTGGAGGAGGAAAAGGCAACCCACACCAGTGTTCTTGCCTGAAAAATCCCATGCACAAGTAGCCTGGTGCACACACACACAATTTCCGCATACTGTACACCTGGGTTTGGTGACAGTGATTAGGTTCCTTCTCGTCTGTTGTTCACATTGTTCACCAACAGTGATAAAAGTACCAGTACCTTTCCACAGCACAAATTTTTATCCCTCTCTCTTGAGATTGGGGAAAAAATATAACTGTGGGGAAAAAAAGCCCTAAGATAAAATAACCACTTAACTATAAAAAAAGATACAAATTATTCATATCAGAAATGAAAAATGAGCCATCACTACTTACTCAACATACATTAAAAGACTGATAAAGAAATATGAAAAACTATATGCCTCCAAATTTGACAACTTGATGAACAAGTTCCAAGAAAGACACAACCTATCAAAATTCACACCAAGTAAAATAGACAATCTAAATAGTAGGACCATATCTATTAGAGAAATGGAAAAAATAACTAAGAAACTTGGAGACAGAAAGAACTAGGCCCAGATAGGTTCACTGGTGAATTCTGCAAAACATTTAAGGCCGAAATTCTACCATAGTCTATAATCTCTTGCAGAAAATAGAAGCAGAGGAAATACTTCCTATCTCATTCTATGAGGCCAGCCTTACTCTAATCTCAAAAGAAGATATGGGCATAATATAAAGGAAATCTATATACAGGAAATCTGATAGCTAATAATCTAACAATAAAAATCCATTAATAGGAAATCATGACCATAGATGCAAAAATTTGCAACTAAATAATAGCCTATTGAATTCAACAATGTGTAAAAAGAATTATACACCATGACTAAGTGGGCTTTATCTCAGATATACAAGGCTGGTTAAATATCTGAAAATCAACTAAAGTTGACCCTTGAACAATGTGGGATTAGGGATCTGACCACCTGTGCAGTCAAAATTCTATGCCCAACATTTTTTTTTTTCCACATCCATAATCTCTTTCATGATTTCCTAAATTGGCTCAGCTATAATCCTGTGAAGTCATGTTCAACATCCGGACACAGTTTTCTCCAGTAGGAATTTATTGTTTGGGGCTAGCATCTTCAGTGGTGTAATCCTTCTAGACTTTCATGATGTTCTCTCTATTGGGGTTCTTCTCCATAGCGTTAACAATCCTTCCCATAGAATGGCACATGCAATGCGCCTTAAAGGTCCTCATGATCCCCTGATTTAAGAGGCTGAATTAGAGACACTGTGTTTTGGAGCAAGTAGACCACTTTGACACCTTTGGTGTTGAACTCATGAAGTACTGGGTGGCCAAAGGCATTGTCCAATATGAAAAGAACTTTAAAACTTTGAGAGTAAAACTTTTTACTGGCAAGGTACCTCCCTTCAAAGGTTGATGGAAGGTTAAAGCATTGATGGAAACAATTCAGAAAAAGTCCTGACCAGGACTTCTTGTACAAGCAGAAAACAGTGATTGCTATTATGTTTTCCCTACAAAAATCTAGAAAGATAGCAGCTTTATAGATAAAGGCAGTCCTGAGCATAAGCCTGGCTGCAAAACTGTATTTAGACTATCCTTTCCTGCTCTAAATCCTGGGCGCACTGCTCTTCCTAATAATAAATGTTCACTGTGGAATTTTTTTCAAGAATAAGGCACTTTCATCTGCATTAAGAACCTGTTCAAGCAGATCTCCTTCTCTATGGTTTTCTCAATGTTGTCTAAGAATGCATCTGCTGCCTCTTGGTGGGCAGAAGCTGCTTCTTCTGTTACCATCACATTTTTAAGCCAATAACCCAGGTGTCCCACATTGCAGGTGGATTCTTTACCATCTGAGTCACTAGGGAAGCCCAAGAATACTGGAGTGGGTAGCCCATCCCTTCTCCAGGAGATCTTCCTGACTCAGGAATCGAACTGGGGTCTCTTGCATAACAGGTGGATTCTTTACCAGCTAAACTACCACAGAAGCCCCTGATATGGCATTAAACATAATGAAAAATATGTGAGAACAGTGAGAGATCATGTTTTACTGGAATATGGCATTTACTGGAGGGGAAATGCTCACACAGAGATGATTAATGCCACAAGGTATTTTAACAGAATACTTGCAACATTTGAGCTCACCAGAATAGCAACAGGAAGTGGTTACAAAAGTATTGCAATAGTGAAGTAGATACTGCAATTAATTTTATACAGTTGTGATTTAATGCTTCATATTTATATATTTACATTTATCTCAACTGTGAAGGCTGTCATGTATGGCCGGTGTTTATTTGTGTAAGTTTTGACAGATGTTAGCTTTATATGGTACACTTTCATGTATATAATAGTAGTAAATGACAAAATAGACTAGTATCTACATATATCTTATGCTTTCATGACATAAATAGCTCCCTATTTTTGATATTTCTAGACTACTGAGTTCTTTGTAAGTTTTTTTTTTCAAACTGTGACAAATCTGTAAAACATTTTTTCAATGTATTTATTGGAAAATATCCTTATGTAAGGGGATCCATGCAGTTTAAATACATGTTGTTTTAGGGTCAACTGTAATGTAACCCATTGTATCAACAGGTTAAAAAAGAATATCATATAATCATATCATTTGATGCAGAAAAAGCACCTATTTATGACAAAACTCTCAGCAAACTGGATATGGAGGGTAACTTCCTCACCTCATAAAGAACACCTACAAAAAATTTACAGCTGTTTTTATGCCTAGTGATACAAAAATGAGATGCTTTATCTCTCAAATTGGAAACATGTCAAGGATGTTCCTTTTCAAACTCTTGTTCATCATTTTAGTGGCTATCTTAGCTAATGCAGTAAGAAAAGAAAAGGAAATAAAATACATACATATTAGGAAGAAATAAACAAAACCACCTTTCTTTACAAATCACATGACGGCCTCTGTGGAAAATCTGGAGGAAAGGAATATTGACCAAAATCTCCAGAAACTAGTATGCAATTACAATGATGTTTCAGGATACAAAGTTAATATTCAGAAATTGACTGATATCTTGTATACCACTGATTATGGGGCTTTCTGGACAGCTCTGTTGGTAAAGAACCTGCTTGCCAATGAAAGACAGCCTGGAGGATTATGATCCACAGAATCGCAAAGACTTGAACATGACTGAAGTGAAAGTGCTGCACTCAACATGCTGGCAAATTTGGAAAACTCAACAGTGGCCACAGGACTGGAAAAAAGTCAGTTTTCCTACCAATCCCAAAGAAAGGCAATGCCAAAGAATGCTCAAACTACTGCACAATTGCACTCATCACATACACTAGTAAAGTAATGCTCAAAATTCTCCAAGCCAGGCTTCAGCAATATGTGAACCATGAACTTCCAGATGTTCAGGCTGGTTTTAGAAAAGGCATAGGAACCAGAGATCAAATTGCCAACATCTGCTGAATCATCAAAAAAGCAAGAGAGTTCCAGAAAAACATCTATTTCTGCTTTATCGACTATGCCAAAGCCTTTGACTGATTGGCTCACAATACACTGTGGAAAATTCTTCAAGAGATGGGAATACCAGACCACCTGATCTGCCTCTTGAGAAACCTCTATGCAGGTCAGGAAGCAACAGTTAGAACTGCACATGGAACAACAGACTGGTCCCAAATAGGAAAAGGTGTACGTCAAGGCTGTATATTGTCACCCTGCTTATTTAACTTATATGCAGAGTACATCATGAGAAATGGTGGGCTGGAGGAAGCACAAGCTGGAGTCAAGATTGCCAGGAGAAATATCAATAACCTCAGATATGCAGATGAAACCACCCTTATGGTAGAAAGTGAAGAGAAGCTAAAGAGCCTCTTGATGAAAGTGAAAGAGTAGAGTGGAAAAGTTGGCTTAAAGCTCAACATTCAGAAAAGTAATATCATGGCATCCAGTCCCATCACTTCATGGCAAATAGTGAAAACAATAGGTGACTTTATTTTTCTGGGTTCCAAAATCACTGCAGATGGTGATTGCAGCCATGAAATTAAAAGATGCTTACTCCTTGGAAAGAAAGTTATGACCAACCTAGACAGCATATTGAAAAGCAGAGACATTACTTTGTCAACGAAGGTCCGTCTATTCAAGGCTATAGTTTTTCCAGTAGTCATGTATAGATGTGAGAGTTGGACTATAAAGAAAACTGAGCACTGAAGAACTAGTGCTTTTGAACTGTGGGGTTGAAGACTCTTGAGAGTCCCTTGGACTGCAAGGAGATCAAACCAGTCTATCCTAAAGGACATCAGTCCTGGGTGTTCATTGCAAGGACTGATGTTGAAGCTGAATCTCCAGTACTCTGGCCACTTCATGCGAAGACCTGATTCATTTGAAAAGACTCTGATGCTGGGAAAGATTGAGGGCAGGAGGAGAAGAGGACAGCAGAGGATGAGATTGTTGGATGGCATCACCGACTCAATGGACATGAGTTTGGGTGAACTCCGGGAGTTGGTGATGAACAGGGAGGCCTGGTGTGCTGCGGTTCATGGGGTCGCAAAGAGTTGGACATGACTGAGCTGAACTGAACATAACTGAGGTGCATTAGCATGCATGCATACATATCACCAGTTATATCAAAACTGTGTTTTTATTTATATTAGCATATCCTCCCCAATGAAATACACAGGGAAGACTCAACAAAATAGGTACAATATCTACATGAGGAAACCTACAAAACTCTGATGAGAAAAATCAAACAATTAAATAAATATATATCCTGTGTTCAAGGATAAGACAATACTGTCAAGAAATCAGTTATTCCCAACTTGTTTTATCTATACAGTGCAATCCTACTAAAAATCTCACCAAGTTATTTTGTGGATTTTACCTAATTCAGGAGTTCATGTGTAAAAGACAAAAGGCTCAAAATTGCCAACAAAATATAGAAGAAGAGTAACAAAATCAGAGAACTGCCACTACCTGGTTCCAAGGCTTACTGTAAAGCTACAATAATCAAGATAATATGGTACTGATAAAAAACAAACAGGTCAATGGAACAGAATAGAGAATTCAGAAACAAATCAATACAAAGAAAGTCAGTTGATCTTTGTCAAAGAACAAAGATAATTTAATGAGAAAAGGATATATTTTTAACAAATATTGCTGGAAANCTTGAGAGTCCCTTGGACTACAAGGAGATCAAACCAGTCTATCCTAAAGGACATCAGTCCTGGGTGTTCATTGGAAGGACTGATGCTGAAGCTGAATCTCCAGTACTCTGGCCACTTCATGCGAAGACCTGATTCATTTGAAAAGACTCTGATGCTGGGAAAGATTGAGGGCAGGAGGAGAAGAGGACAGCAGAGGATGAGATTGTTGGATGGCATCACCGACTCAATGGACATGAGTTTGGGTGAACTCCGGGAGTTGGTGATGAACAGGGAGGCCTGGCGTGCTGCGGTTCATGGGGTCGCAAAGAGTTGGACATGACTGAGCTGAACTGAACATAACTGAGGTGCATTAGCATGCATGCATACATATCACCAGTTATATCAAAACTGTGTTTTTATTTATATTAGCATATCCTCCCCAATGAAATACACAGGGAAGACTCAACAAAATAGGTACAATATCTACATGAGGAAACCTACAAAACTCTGATGAGAAAAATCAAACAATTAAATAAATATATATCCTGTGTTCAAGGATAAGACAATACTGTCAAGAAATCAGTTATTCCCAACTTGTTTTATCTATACAGTGCAATCCTACTAAAAATCTCACCAAGTTATTTTGTGGATTTTACCTAATTCAGGAGTTCATGTGTAAAAGACAAAAGGCTCAAAATTGCCAACAAAATATAGAAGAAGAGTAACAAAATCAGAGAACTGCCACTACCTGGTTCCAAGGCTTACTGTAAAGCTACAATAATCAAGATAATATGGTACTGATAAAAAACAAACAGGTCAATGGAACAGAATAGAGAATTCAGAAACAAATCAATACAAAGAAAGTCAGTTGATCTTTGTCAAAGAACAAAGATAATTTAATGAGAAAAGGATATATTTTTAACAAATATTGCTGGAACAAGTGGATATCTTCATGCAAAAAAAAAAAAAAATCTAAACACAAACATTTTACCCTTCCCAAAAATTGACTCAAAATAGATCATAGTTCTAGATATAAAACAGAAAAATATAAAATTTTTAGAAGATAACATAGGACAAAATCTAGATAACCTTGGTTTGGCAATGGCTTTTTAGATACAACACCCAAAGCATGATCTATGAATAAAATAATCAGTTACACGTCATTAAAATGAAAGCTTCTGTTCTGTAAAAGACATAGTTCTGACAATACATAGGCAAACCAAAGACTGAGGGAAATATTTGCCAAATATATATTTGAGAAAAGACCTATCATTAGTTATTAAGTAGATATTAATAAGGGAAAATATGAGAGGGGAAAGAAGGGGTATACAATAACTCTTTGTACTATTTGTTCAATTTTCTTGTAAAACTAAAACTGCTCAAAAAATAGACTATCAGTTTTTTGTGTTTTTTTTTTTTAAAGCACAGGGATCCAACTAAGGGCCTCAGTTGTGAACACATTCTAGTCTCATTTCTTCTGCAGAATGTGACTTCCTCATCATGGCATTCAATTACCACAGTTAATCAATAGTCTGATGCTATGCTCATCAGAAGGACATTACTTAATGCGAGAATGATAATTTGAAGTCAGTAGAGTATGCAAGAACCCTAACCAGAAAAAAAGAAATTATAAGATTTTCATTTTTGTGAGATTCCTGCCATGGAAGAATTTTCATTTTTTAAAGATTTAAAATCTAATAAGGCAAGGAAGTAATTTCAAGTCCACTGTAGCTTGAAATTAGTGCCAAATTATTGGTGGCCGGACTGGTTCAAAGACAAACTCTTTCTGTAGACAGACTGAATCACAACACTGTGTACATCTCTGCTGAAAGTCTTGGAGAGCCTAGGTGAGAGCAGTGCAACCTATACTGTTAGTTTCCTGTCTTTGGGATGACATCCCTACTACCCTGACATGAAATTTAATTAGATGAGCTGTGTTACAAGATTCAAAATAGATTTGTATGCACATAAAAATCCACATACCTAGAGAGGCCACTTGCTTTTCAATGTGACCCAACCTAGGAAGCATGTCTGGAAAATAGCAACAATTTGATAACAAGCTCATGCACTGCTTTTTTTTTACTGTTCCCTAAGGCATGAGAACAACTGTCATGTTGGAGACCTTGCCACAGTGCACTGAGTTACATTAGCGCCTGACTTCTGTCCATCAGTGATAGAGCATGAGATTCTTTTTCATTTCATTCGAAAGGAATCAGACTTTGGGATTTAGCAAGAAAGCTGCATATTCTGAGAGGAACCTTCTGAGATATAGCTCTAGCATGCGCTGTAAGTCACACAAATATGTCTATCATCTGTAAGAAAGAGGGAAGAACTGGAATAAAGCTAATTAATTAGTTGGCCTCTACCCAACCCCTAATTTATAAATTTTGACCTTCCTGATGCTTTTCTAGTGTTCAGAGAGGTAGCATTAGTTAAAAGCATTATATAAATGTAACTTTTATAGAAATAGTCTGCAGTAGAGTTGACATCTAACCTCTTTAGAGTATAAACATCTACACAATTATATTTCCCTAAAGGAATCTAACATGTATTTTGAGAACAGGTAAAGCATACAAAAATAGTTGGCAGATATTTGGGACGTTTGTGTTATGTCCATTAAAAAGGGGAAAAAAGTTCCAAAAAAGTATTATCTTCTGCTTTTTAAAAAAGTAAATTAAGAAAATATATGGGGCTTCCCTGGTGGCTCAGATGGTAAAGAATCTGCCTGCGATACAGGAGACCCAGATTTGGTCCCTGGTTCAGGAAGATCCCCTAGAGAAAGGAATGGCTATCTATTCCAGTATTCTTGCCTGGAGAATTCCATGGACCGAGGAGCCTAGCAGGCTACAGTTCATGGGGCCCCAAAGAGTTGAACATGACTGAGTGACTAACGCTTTTTTTTAATGTGCTCCTATCTGATAACTGGCACCTTCACATAAGGTCTCATATAGAGAAGGAAAAGGCAACCCACTCCAGTATTCTTGCCTAGAAAATCCCATGGACAGAGGAGCCTAGTCGGCTACAGTACATAGGGTCAGACAGAGTTGGACACGACTGAAGTGACTTAGCATGCAGGCATGCATTGGAGAAGGAAATGGCAACCCACTCCACTCTTCTTGCCTGGAGAATCCCAGGGACAGAGGAGGCTGATGGACTGCTGTCTATGGGGTCACACAGAGTTGGACACGACTGAAGCAATTTAGCAGCAGATCCTCATAACCATCTTGTGGAAAAATATATCATCACCACCTTATTATTGAGGAAGCTCATGCCCAGACAGGTTAAACTGCATGAGAAAATAAATAATAATGATGATAATGATAATACTAAGATGGAAACTAGAGCCTAACCTGATCAGAACAACTGACTCATTGGAAAAGACCCTGATACTGGAAGACTGAAGGCAGAAGGAGATGGTGACAGAGGATGAGATATTTGGATGGCATCACCAATTCATTGGACAGGAACTTGGGCAAACTCCAGAAGATAGTGAGGGACAGGGAAGAGCCTGGAGTGCTGCAGTCCATGGGGTCTTGAAAAGGAGGACTAGACTTGACAACTGAACAACAACATAGCCTAACCATGAAGTCCAGGTTCTATCAGTTCAGTTCAGTTGCTCAGTCATGTCGACTCTTTGTGACCCCATGGAGTGCAGCACGCCAGGCCTCCCTGTCCATTATTAACTCCCAGAGTTTACTCAAACTCATGTCCATTGAGTTCGTGATACAATCCAACAGTCTCATCCTCTGTGGTCTCCTTCTCCTCCTGCCCTCAATCTTTCCCAGCATCAGGGTCTTTTCAAATGAGTCAGCTCTTCACATCGGGTGGTCAAAGGACTGGAGTTTCAGCTTCAGCATCAGTCCTTCCAATGAATATTCAGGAATGATTTCCTTTAGGATGGACTGGTTGGATCTCCTTACAGTCCAAGGNGGGTCTTTTCGAATGAGTCAGCTCTTCACATCGGGTGGTCAAAGTATTGGAGTTTCAGCTTCAGCATCAGTCCTTCCAATGAATATTCAGGAATGATTTCCTTTAGGATGGACTGGTTGGATCTCCTTACAGTCCAAGGAACTCTCAAGAGTCTTCTCCAACACCATAGTTCAAAAGCATTAATTATTTGGCACTCAGCTTTCTTTATAGTCCAACTCTCACATTCATACATGACCACTGGAAAAACCATAGCTTTGTTGGAAAAGTAATATCTCTGCTTTTTAATATGCTGTCTAGGTTGGTCATAGCTTTTCATCCAAGGAGCAAGCGTCTTTTAATTTCATAGCTGCAGTCACCATCTGCAGTGATTTTGGAGCCCTCAAAAGCAAAGTCTCTCACTGTTTCCACTGTTTCCCCATCTATTTCCCCAGGTCTATATCTTTTGAATAAACCACTCTCCCTCTGATAGTCAATAAATTCCGTCTTCCTTCCTTTATATTTCTTTATGATCTGTTTCTCTTCCCTTATCAGCCATTTCTTTTGGATTTAAATCTTTCTTTCCCCACATTCTTACATCTGTTATTCACAGAAAGATAGTATTGAGCCAGTTACCCTTGGTACATTCATGCCCTTTAGGTAGGTGGCAGCCAAGGACATGTTCCCATGAGACAAAGAACGCAGGTGATCAAATTTAAGCTCCTTATCAACTGGGCCTTCAGGTAAATTGACCAAAGATATTTGCTGCTGCTGCTAAGTCGTTTCAGTCGTGTCTGACTCTGTGTGACCCCACAGACGGCAGCCCATTGGGCTCCGCCATCCCTGGGATTCTCCAGGCAAGAACACTGGAGTGGGTTGCCACTTCCTTCTCCAATGCATGAAAGTGAAAAGTGAAAGTGAAGTCGCTCAGTCATGTCTGACTCAGCAACCCCATGGACTGCAGCCTACCAGGCTCCTCCGTCCATGGGATTTTCCAGGCAAGAGTACTGGAGTGGGATGCCATTGCCTTCTCCAAGATATTTGCTAGGGGAAAGATATTTATGTAGGAAAAGTTCTTAATAGGACACTTCTGACTACTTTTTGCCTATAGTAACAGGAAGCAGGAACCATGAGGCAAGCTCCAATGAGAATGTTGTAAGAGCTCCACAGCCCTCTTTAAGTGCTTTCTGCTGTCTAAGGAAATCCATGAGTCACACTTAGAGATCTTCTTTTATCTGCACCTGAAGCACATGTCTGACACAGGAAGGAAAAATCTGGGGATCTGCCTTGAAAATTTAAGGTTTCTTTCTGCTTTGTTTGAGCCTCTTCATCCGTCAGTATTTTGACTTTTTTAAAGTAAAGCTTAATGTATACTTCTGACTTGTATCTCAGTTGACAACCTGAACCTGTATGTTAGCTTACTCTTTAAATTAATGATGTTTTACCTATTGCTATAGTTGATGACATACGCTTAGCAAGAACTAGTGGACAAGGATATCTAGAGTAGTTGTACAGATTCTTTATTTATGGGTGACTGGCATGTCTGCATCGCTGTGTCCAGGCATCCCCTGAGACCAAGACTAGGACTCTGGAAATGTTTTCATGCAGTTCTGTAAGGCAGAAACTACTGATTGCAGGCTAGTAGCCTCAGAGACTGGTAGTACATTGCTATCAACAGATGGTGGGAGAAAATGAACATTATGGAGCTAAGCTTCAAGGGAATTTTCGTCAGGAAGGTTAGAGCTATTCAATTATATTGTAGTGGGAATTGAATTCTGACAGATATGATGTGAGTGGACTGCTTACTACCTCGCTCACCTTCAACAAATCATTTCTGAAAGTCTGGTCCTCATATCTCTTGCAGAAAGTTTTCAGTTTTCTAAGCCAGAGAGGACAGCAATGGCCTTGATAATTCAAAACAGCAAATATGTTATATATTTCATCTTCGAGCAGCTAAACTGTCTTTTAAAAATATATATCAGGTTTGTTCATTTGACATTTTTTCCAAACTTGCATTAAAATTAGCTCAGAATTCTTGGTCTCTTTTATATGAGGCTCCAAAAAAAAAGCATAATGATAATTTTAGTATGTATTGCATTGTGTCCTTTGGATTCTTTATAAATAGATGCCATCAAAAAAGTGAAAGTGTTAGTCACTCAGTCGTGTCTCACTCTTTAAGACCACAATGTACTGTAGTCTGCCAAACTCCTCTGTCTGTGGAATTCTCCAGGCAAGAATACTGGAGTGGGTAGCCATTCCCTTCTCCAGGGAATCTTCTCGACCTAGGGATCAAACCCAGGTCTCATGCATTGCAGGCATATTCTTTACCATCTGAGCCACCAGGGAAGCCCTTCAGATTCTCTCATAAAGAGAAGCCAAGACAGAATTAAATATACAAGATATTTATTGTTGGAGATACAAGAGTAAACAGGCTGAAGAAGCAAGAGTAAGCAGGGAGAGTCTTAAGGATGCTTTGACTCCTATAAATGAAGAAAGGGAAGGATCATCTCTCTGGACTGAATTGTGTCCTCCAAAAGTTCATGTGTTGAAATACTAATACTCAGTGTGATGTTATTTGAAGGTGGGGCCTTTAGAAGATAATTAGGTTTAGTTGAGGTCATCAAGGTTTGGCCCCCATGATGGAATTTGTGTCTTTCTAAGAAGAAAAAGAGAGGTCAGAGCTTTTTCCTCTCCATCATGTGAAGATACTGTGAGAAGGAATCTATCTGCAAGACAAGAAGAGGGTTCTCACAAATTGGCCTGCACCTTGATCCTTAATTTCCCAGCTTCCAAAACTGTGAGAAATACATTCCTATGTTTAAGCAGCTCAGCTAATGGTATGCAGTATAGCAGACTGAACAGATTAATATAATCAGGTAGATGAGTCCTAGACTGCAACTAAATTCTGAGCAAACTTCAATCATGGTGATAAATAATGATCAAGCAGAACTTGTCCATCAGAATAAGAAGCTCTCATTGGGCAGAAATGGGCCAGTCATTGTAACCTTGCTGAGCAGAGTCTTTATCTGGGAAAAGCCAAGAAGAAATGGTTATTGATTATTTCTGTTGTTTGCTTCTCTTGATAGTCAATCATAATTTCTTGCCTCCACATTTCTTTTAATATTTAATTCTGTGCAGTATATGTGTTGAAAAACATTGGAGATACCGTGATAGTATTATTTTCCATAAAAAAATGATTTTCCTGTCTCTGTTAGGCAAATAAGGTAATATACTGGTAATGTTTATCAACGAGGAATTGAGCTTGAGTCAGATTACAGTTTTAGTAAAATTCTGTCTACTCAGAGTTTCCACTTTTCCTCAGCTGTAGCCTTCCTGGGATTTTGGTTTTTGTAAGCCATTGTTTCTGACTCCTTTGGTGTGAATGTTGCTAGATATTCGATTCTGCCCTTTGGAAGTTCAGTGTTTATCTCCTTATTCTCCACCCACAATACCTAAGAATCTGATACACATCTTAAAGAGAGAGAACTCACATATTCAAAGCAAAGGAGATCAAGCTAGGCCTTCCAGGCCCTCTATGCTCCACGTGCTGCCGAATCTAACATTTCTGCCACACAGTTGCTCACCTACCTCACTCTGGCTTTCTCTGAAGCCCTTATTTGGGTCCCTAATGCCTGGGCCATCAGAAAGCCTCAGTTCTGCCTTCTCTCAACCTGAACACTGACAACAGATTAATCTCTCTAGATAATGGGTACTTTCAATGATACTATTCCCCCGCACAGAAATCTCCAATAGCTCCCCAGAACCAGTCTCATCACCTGTCTCTTATACACATCAAGATGTGTATAAGAGACAGACCCAAACCCATGTCCATCGAGTCAGTGATGCCATCCTACCATCTCATCCTCTGTCGTCCTCTTCTCCTGCCCTCAATCTTTCCCAGCATCAGGGTCTTTTCAAATGAATCGGCTCTTCACATCAGATGGCCAAAGTATTGGAGTTTCAGCTTCAGCCTCAGTCTTTCTAATGAACACCCAGGACTGATCTCCTTTAGGATGGACTAGTTGGATCTCTTTGCAGTCCAAGGGACTCTCAAGAGTCTTCTCCAACACCACAGTTCGAAAGCATCATTTCTTCAGCACTCAGCTTTCTTTATATTCCAACTCTCATGTCCATACATAACCACTGGAAAAACCATAGCCTTGACTAGACAGACCTTTGTTGACAAAGTGATGTCTCTGTTTTTTAATATGCTGTCTAGGATGGTCACAACTTTACTTCCCAGGAGTAAGCGTCTTTTAATTTCATGGCTGCAATCACCATCTGCAGTGATTTTGGAGCCCAGAAAAATAAAGTCAGCCACTGTTTCCACTGTTTCCCCATCTATTTTCCATGAAGTGATGGGACTGGATGCCATGATTTTAGTTTTCTGAATGTTGAGCTTTCATCTAACTTTTTCACTCTCCTCTTTCACTTTCATCAAGAGGCTCTTTAGTTCTTCACTTTCTCCCATAAGGGTAGTGTCATCTGCATATGTTAAGTCACTTCAATTGTGTCTGATTCTTTGCATCCCTATGGACTGTAGCCCATCAGGTTCCTCTGTCCATGGAATTCTCCAGGCAAGAATACTGGAGTAGGTAGCCATTTCCTTCTCCAGGGAGTCTTCCTGACCCAGGGGTCAAACCAGCATCTCTTATGTCTTGTGCATTAGCAGGCAAGTTCTTTACCTCTAGCACAACCTGGGAGGCCCCACAAGTTCACAAGACTACACTCTGCCCTTCTACATGCTTCAGCTCTCCAGCTTTCTGCTTGGCTACAAATCTCAACAAATTTCTCACTAGGAAAGGGCTCCTCTACTTAACAATCTGTCATGCCAGCTTTCTCGACCATCACAAATCCTTCTATATCTCTTTTCCCTAGTAGAGTTCCTCTAATGAGGTCATGCTTCATCCTGGGTCCATGCTCAGAATTGATAAATGGTAAGAAAGTGGTTGATTATTGACACTTTCCTAACAGGTTGCATTTTAACTTGTCTAGTCCCCTTTCTAGATGTGTTTTCTGATGGGCTTAAAATATGATATTGGTAGCATGTCTATTTTTTAATTGTTTCAAAAAACCATGCTCTCAGTAAATTTATTAATTTATTGTAATGTTTCCTGGATTTTGACACATAGAAAGACTTTCCTGAAATTTTTAACGACTCTCTTCATGTTTTATTCTAGTATTTTAAAAGATTTATTGTTTCTACTTTTAAATCTTTAGTCTGTTTAGAATTTATCCTTCTATGCAATATGAAGCATACATCAAAATTAGTTTCAAAAATGGCTATTCCACTTTTCTCAACACTATTAGATAATTACTACATTTTCCTGCCTGACTTGAGTTGCCACTTTTATAAAATAAATAACTGTATAGATTCCATTCTAATCTATTTTTGGAATTTCTATTTTCTTATGTTGGCTTTTCAGTTTACTAATAACTCTGCATACAGTGTTTTAATTTTTAAAGCATATATATATATATGGAAGTAGCAGTCTCTTCCTTATTTCTCTTCTACTTGAGATTTTCCCAAGTTCTTCTTTCCCTTATGAACTATAGACTTGAAAGAACAAAAATAGAATTTTATTGGGATCTCATTAAGCATAAAATAACAAGGTAAACTGAGAATTTTATAATGATGAATCTTCTTATCCAAGAATATTATATTTATTTTATTTGTTTAAAAATTATCGTGTGCCTTTTGATAGTGCTTTTAAAATAAAAAGCATTCCATATATATACATATATATATACACATACAAGTGTGTATATATATATATTTACTTATTTACTACATTTCTAGAAGTTTGATTTTTGTTTCTGTTGTTATGATAAATGGCAGCTTCTCTTTGACTTTGCCATCTAAATGTTACATATGGGTGGGAGGAGGGAGGGGGGTTCATGTTTGGGAGTTCGTGTACACCCGTGGCGGATTCATGTCAATGTATGCCAAAACCAGTAGAGCACTGTAAAGTAAAATAAAATTAAATTTAAAAAAAATCACTGACAGAAAAAACAAAAACAAACAAACAAACAAAAAATAATAAATGTTACATATGAAAGCTATTGATGTCTGTCAATTTAATACCTAATGACTAGTTTTTAGGTTTTCCTCTTAAATGTCACACATATGCAATTATAGTCTATGAAAATAGAAAATTTAACTCTTCCTTTCCACATTAAAAGAAATTATTTTTTGATGTGGACCTTTTTATTTTTAGTCTAAATTGAATTTGTTACAATATTGCCTCTGTTGTTTATATTCTGGTTCTTTGGCCATGAGGCATGTAGGATATTAGGTACCTGACCAGGGAAGTCTTAACCATTGAACCATCAAGAAAGTCCCTCTACATTTGTTTTTAATGTCCAGTTTTATTTTCCTGCCTGAATGAATTGTGTAACGTCATTGATAAAGGTTATAAAATAAAATAATGGTAGGGTCTACTTTTCCTGTTTTTCTAACTTAATAGGAAATAGTCTCTCTCTTTTTTTTTTTTTCAAATTAAGCATGTTGGTTTAACAAATGCATTAAATGTATTTTATGGTCTGGCAAGTATTCATCTGTTTCTATTTCTCAAAAATCTTTCTTTTTTTGCTATTGAGTATTACAACCATATAAGAAAGTACATAAAAATCATAAGTACTAGTAAATAAATTACCACAAAACAAACCCTATATAACTATCAGCAAGGTCAAAGGAAAAGTAATTGCCAACTCTTAAAACCACTATTCATACAGTCGCTCAAACACTACTCCTCCTTCATTCCTAAAGCTGAGGAATGTTCTACTTCTGTGTGATTAAGTATTCCTCGTAAGTAGTTTTTAGGGTTTACTTCTTTCACTTGACATGAAGTACACAGGATTCGTTCATGTGGCTGAGTTCATCTTTATCACTCTATCATATTGATTGTATAAATTTACTACAGTTCATATACCTCACTTACTGTTGATGGATATTTGGGATGTTTTCAATTTGTAGATATAAACATGCCAACATGAATAGTCTTCTTTACATTGCTTTAGTGAACATGTCCACGTTGAGTATACATCTGGGAGTAGAATTGCCTGATATGAAAAATACATCTATTCAATTTACCTGATATATTCAAATTTGTAGTGTCCCAGGGTGGCTGTAAAATTTACATTCCCATCAGTGGTTTAGGAGAATTCCAACTGCTTCATGTCCACAGAAAAACTTGACATTATTAAATCAAGTATGAGTTTTAAAATGTAAAATGACAGGAGAAAAAAGGATTATTCAACAATTTCTTAAACAAATTGTCCAGAATATATATTTATCCTGTATATGCAGTACCCAACAATACAATCTTAATAATATGAAATAAAATTTTGCAGAATTAATAGAAATGATAAATTAGTCACCATATGGTGATATTTTAACATATCATTCATGAACTAATAGATTACAGAGCCTAAAAAATTGAATCGAAGTATAGCTTTGACTGTGTGGATCACAACAAACTGTGGAAAATTCCTCAGGAAATAGGAATACCAGACCACCTTACCTGTCTCCTGAGAAACCTGTATGCAGGTCAAGAAGCAACAGTTAGAACTGGACATGAAACAACAGACTGGTTCAAAATTGGGAAAGGGATACATCAAGACTATATATTGTCACCTTGCTTATTTAACTTATATGCAGAGTATATCATGAGAAATGGCAGGCTGGATGAAGCACAAGCTGGAATCAAGGTTGCAAGGAGAAATATCAATAACCTCATATATGTAGATGACACCATCTTTATGGCAAAAACCAAGAGGAACTAAAGAGCCTCTTGCTGAAAGTGAAAGAAGAGAGTGAAAAAGCTGGCTTTAAAACTCAACAAAGAACAAAGATCATGGCATCCAGTCCCATCACTTCATGGCAAATAGACAGAGAACAATGGAAACAGGGACAGACTATTTTCTTGGGCTCCAAAATCACTGCAGATGGTGACTGAAGCCATGAAATTTAAAGCTGCTTGCTCCTTGGAAGAAAAGCTATGACCAACCTAGACAGCATATTAAAAAGCAGAGCCATCACTTTGCTGACAAAGGTCCATCTAGTCAAAGCTATGATTTTTCAAGTAGTCATGTATGAATGTGAGAATTGAACCATAAAGAAGGCTGAGCACCAAAGAATTGATGCTGCTTGAACTGTGGTGTTAGAAAAGACTCTTGTAAATCCCTTGTTCTACAAGGAGATCAAACCAGTCAATTCTAAAGGAAATCAATCCCGAATATTCATTGGAAGAACTGAGGCTGAAACTGAAGCTTCAATATTTTGGCTACCTGATGCGAAGAGCTGACTCATTTGAAAAGCCCCTGATGCTGTGAAAGATTGAAGGCAGGAGGAGAAGGGGATGACAGAGGATGAGATGGTTGGATGGAATCACCGACTCAATGGACGTGAGTTTGAGCAAGCTCCAGGAGATGGTTAAGGACAGGGAAGCCTGGTGGGATGCAGTCAATGGGGTCGCAAATAGTAGGACATGACCAAGTGACTGAATAACAACAAAATAGCAAATATGGATAACATGATTCACAAGTTTGGTTAATAGACATATACAAAATCTTGTTATGAAATATTGCCATACACATTCTTCTCAAGCACATCTTGGATTTTGAACTTGAGGCATTCCATTTACATGGTTCCAATCTAAACACTCAGTAATAATAATAATGAAGTAAAACAATTTTTAACTGTACATATATTTATCTGATCAAACTATAAAATGAAGTATAAAAGAGTAAAATGTCAGTTGTAATATTTCCCGATTCTTAAAATCTGATTATTTACTGCCACTCCTCAGTGGTAACTAATATTAGTAATTCCTGGTATATTCTTTCAGAAATGCAAAATATTGGATGCAATGATAAGTGATATAAGACATATTTTTATTGACTTTCCTATTTTTTTTTTACAAATGAGCAATATTATACAAAGATTATTTTTTTCACCTAAGGTAGAATGTATCTAATATAATTATATGTGTATATATTATATATATTATTCACTTATATACATGTTGATATTTCAAGATATGTTATATCTTAGAAGAAAAAAGTAAGTTTCACAGTATGTTTTATATATGTGTGTTTAAACACACATACACAAGCATTATTCTTTTTATAGTTCAATAGACTTTTATTACATTTTATGCCATAATCATCTACTATAGAGTAAGGGGTGGGGAGCCTCTAACCCAAGCTACTTAGAAGGTAGTACCTCTATGTTGTCACTTGAAATATTTCTCTCAAAATTCAGGAGATAAATATATTTAGGCAGAAAATCAAGGGGACTGTCTTTACAAAGTAATTCTAGGGTCAGAGCTCAGATAAGCTACTTACCGTGAGTAAATATGAAGAAGTGTCTATGTGGCGCATAGGACAGGACAAGACCACAATGTGTCTCATTCATTCCTGCTTAACATTTTTATGGACTTTCTGACACAATGTGTTAAAAATGTAAACTCTTTGTTTTCAAAATGAATCCGGTAGAACTTTCCATCTGAGTCTGTGTGAATCCAGAACAACAGCCCTCCTGAAATAGCAGCACTTCCCTGGATGCACGTTCACTTCTGCCCCTCCATGACTCGGAATGTGCTTGCCTTACAGCCCAGAATGCCTGCCGCAAAACTGTCCTCTTGACGGACTCCCTGATACCTTTCAGGTTAGTCATGTAATGTCACCTGCATGGACTCGCCTCACAAAGCTTGATGTCACCTCCTAGTTTGTCACGTCCTCTGATTTGTTCCGTCTGAGATCTCCATTATGGTATCATGTTATTTATCTGTTATTTTATTCTATCGTATCCCATTATTATTACAATTCTTATACTGTAATCTTTGTAAATAACTGCTTATTCTTGTCCCTTTACTCTGAGTTCTCACAACATGGGCATCACCTTTGTTAGTGCTTCACACAGCACCTGGCTAAAAAATGGCAAGATGTATGAAATTGGAATGAATAAGTTGAGCCCATTTATAGTTTTGGTATACTACTTTATGCTCTACTCTTTTCTCAGCCAGTATTGATTGGGTGGCTTCATTAACTAATTCTAAGGAAAAGAATAAATTTTCTTTAAAAATGCTTCTTTTTTTTTAAGAATACATGATTTTTATTTTTTATTTTTTTATTTTTTTATAAATAATTACTTTATTTTTTTATTCATGTTTGGGAGTTCGTGTACACCCGTGGCAGATTCATGTCAATGTATGCCAAAACCAATA
The DNA here is from genome assembly GCA_006410675.1 of Oreotragus oreotragus. Classification (NCBI taxonomy): domain Eukaryota; kingdom Metazoa; phylum Chordata; class Mammalia; order Artiodactyla; family Bovidae; genus Oreotragus; species Oreotragus oreotragus. Next base: position 99,480 of record SJYX01014196.1, on the reverse strand, counting down.
GAGTACTGTAAAGTAAAATAAAGTAAAATGGAAGCTCTAAAAATATAAATAAATAAAATGCTTCTTAAACTGTATATTTCTTTCATGTTAAGAAGTCTAAACACTTCTGCAATATCTTTTCTTGTCCTCAAAACAATCTTCAGTTATCACCTTCCTTAAAATGTTGATAGGTCCCCATATCCTATAAATCAGAGGTTTTTCCTCACCTTACCATCAAAGCTATTCACAGTTGTCTTCTGGAAGGTATATATTACCATCCTAAAGCAATTTGCTACTCATCAGTTTTCACACTCCTTGGTCCACTTATTTCATGCTGTATCTTGGAATGCCTTTTTATTTAAGAAACAGCTTACATTTCTCCATTCAGTGAGATTCTTTCTCCATAACACTTTCTTTATAAATTAAAGCATTAATTTCTCAATGCCAATAAACAAAATTCTATGAGTACATTTCATTAATTTTAAGAATGAAACCTTCATTTTGATTGGTTTATAGAATGCTACTGCTGCTTGGCAATATTTATCAAGAGTCAAAAATATTGCCTTTTGAAGCAATATAAGCCCAATAAATAAATGAGATATATGAGTACAGGCTTATGTGTTTATATATTCAGTACAGTTCATTATATAGTAAAATTTTTAGGTATAGCTCAAGCATCCAAAATAGGACCTATTAAATACCACTACATATGAATTTATATTGGTGTATGTCAAATAACCACTAAAATTTATGCTTTGAAAACTGTGTATCATATATCAGACATATATAGTATGACTTAAATTTTGATATAATTAATAGATCCTTTGGAATAAAGTCAAAAGTAAGCAAATCAAAACATTGTGTGCTGTTGAAACTTTACTTGGAGTTTTTATTTTCCTGCTTTTATTTCCCAATTTTCTGTTATAAACGTATAATTTTTTAGCTACCAGAAAAAATTCAACTGCAATTTTAAAATAATATGAGAAAAAATATACCATTAGTTAAACACTGAAAATATTCAGTCATAATCTGTTGGGCCTTAGCAGATGAATAATGCTTGCTTATTCATACTGTATGAAATATATTTTCATAGACATGCATATCATCTGGGCTGTTTACAGAAATTGCTTTATCTCTCATTTTCACTGTGACCTCTTTGGTGTGTAATGCCAATGAAAAAACATCTCTAGAGTGAATTCACTCTGCATTAAAATTCTAAATTATTGACTCTACATTAAAGGATATTTACCAGTTTTCTCTTGAACCTTTTCTTTCCCATTCAAATATTGTTCAATTACTTTGTGACAATCCTTGTTAAATCTGCTTTATTTTAGAAGATTCTAAATGTTTAGAGGTAATCAGTGAATTGTGTCTATTTTAAAGATAAAAAAGAAGCAACTGAAAGCCTGACTTGGTGTCTAGATGTTGTTGTTCTTAAATGGAAGCTCCACAGTTCTGAGATTTCAGAAATTCGTTCCTGTGGATTTAAGAGATTGTCTAATTTTAAAAATGTTAACTGCCTATATGAATTTTGCAAGCACTGTTGTTACTCTGGTAACTAAAATTCTCATCTTGAAGAATACTATCACTGCATGCTAGCTGAGAGTTAATGGAAGTTAATGAATTAATTGAGAGTTGTTATTTACTAAAGAAAGTAAATGCCATAGTGCACCATTACAAAAATCATTGTTACTTTTCTGCATACTTATTAGTAAGGAGGATAATATGTTTCTTGTCATTAAACATAAGCTCATTTATATTTTTCTACTTTTATTAGTCTAAAATAGGCTAACTTTTATCAATATTCTATGTTCTGGTCATGAATTTCTTTGTTAGGATTTTATTGTTTGCTATAAAATTCCATAAGACACAGAACTGCTAGGGTGGGATTTGTCTTCTTTGAAGCAGTAGGATCCAGATAGCATATAGGGGAGCTGATACACATTATTGAGGAGAAGTAGAAATGTGATACTCACTGAATTTTCTTGCAATTAAATTGGAGCCATATTATGACTCCTGGTCAGTGAATTGTTAGCAGAACTGAACATATCATGGTAGGTGTTTGTAAGAATCTGTTATGTCTTTTTCTCCCCGTTATCATCACTTTGGAGGCAACAGGCATCAGATGGGAAAATTACAAGATGGAGAAAGGCTGGCTAATCTTTAGCATACCTTAGGGCCTTATTTGACTCTACAGCAGACTAAACCTGACCCAATATATTCGTGCTTTAGAATTAATATTATTTTGGCTATTATTTACTGCAAGTGGAACATATTATTGTGGTGACACAGTCATTAAGTTGAACCAAAGCTTTGCCAAGATATTTGACTAGAAAAACACATTTAAGGCAAGATGGAGTCAAATCTTATGCAAATACACATACCAAACCAAAAACTATTCAGCTGGCTTCTCCATGTTTAATGACCCAAGTCATTAAGAGTCCTGAACAAAGGAAATATAAGAAAGTAATACAGTACACAGATTTGTGTACAAATATAAATGGAGAAAAAAAAATAATGTTTCACTAATCCAAAATGTCCATCCTAAAGGAAATCAGTCCTGAATATTCATTGGAAGGACTGATGATGTAGCTGAAACTCCAATACTTTGGCCACCTGATGTGAAGAACTGACTCATTTGAAAAGACCCTGATGCTGGGAAAGATTGAGGGTGGGAGGAGAAGGGGACGACAGAGGATGAGATAGTTGGATGACATCACTGACTCAATGGACATGAGTTTGAGTAAACTCTGGGAGTTGGTGATGCACAGGGAGGCCTGGTGTGTTGCAGTCTGTGGGGTCGCAAAGAGTCAGACATCAGTGACTGAGTGACTGAACTGAACTGAATCCAAAGGGTAATTAAAAGAAAATGCCAGGAAAAGGCACTGCTAACCCAAAGGAAAGGAAAAGCTCTTGCAAAGTAAACAGATATGAAAACCTTTCAAAGACTCTACTGTTTTCTTTTCACAGATGAAGACATTCAGGATCAGAAGAGTCTAGTAACTGGCAAAGATCATGCAATTATATCAGTATGCCCCACATATTCAGCTAATTATACTCAGTATGAATGAGAATCTAGTGGAATCAGAACACACCAAGCTCCCTTAAAGTAGCAGGTAAAACCTCTGGCAAAGAGGTGATATAAAACTCAGAGAGAGAACAGATGTGCGACAGGAGAACATGCTGTTTTTATAGGCACTGAAGTTTTTCTTAAAACAAATACAGTCATTTAAAGTCTTTGAGTCACGGCTGGGGAAGCACCACATGGAGGTGCCAGAGCAATTAAGAGTCCTATGGGAAAAGGGAAGAACTGGGAGAAATTCTCCGTGGAGCAAATCTTGAGTATACAAAGTAAATTGTCTGTAAATAGTAGATGGAAACCTGTCTGAATCTGGTTTCATAATAACAGAGTTCTGTAATAGACAAAGTCTAATCTTTCCGCAAGCCTGAACTAAAAGGAATAAGGAAAAGAAAGTGTTGCATGTTAACTCCTGCGCAATACCAACACTCTCTATTTATTTTTATTTAATTTTATTTATTTTTTATTAAAGGATAATTGCTTTACAATGTAAGGGTGGTCTCTGCAATACATTAACATGAATCAGTCATAATTATATATATATATATATATATATATATATAAATTTTTACTCTTCATAGCTAGTTTCATCACCCTTTGCACAGCCAAGTGGAAAAGATTTTAATGACATGGTGGGAAAAATTACAATGGACTTTGAACTGGAAGCTTAGATCTATTTTTGGTATCAAGGTATCTTTGGATAAAGCTTTTAGTTAGTTGAGGGTTGCTTCCTTCTCTTTCAAATAGAAATAATAATTCCTTTCTCATAGAGTTTGTGAAAATTGAAGGTAATCAAATTTGTAAACTGCCAGCCACATAGTAAGAGCTCAGTATTAGTTTTATTTCTTCTCTTATGAAAAAAAGCAGATCATATAGAAAAGGTAAAATGCACTTGGAAATTACATCCTAAAGTGATTTTAGAAATTTCATAATTTGGTCTCATAATATATATTTATTATTATTAAAACATAGATTATGTCAAGCCACTCCTGTTCAAGAGTTCCTATCCTCTTGACCTTACTTTACTTTTTTTCCACTGCACTTGTCACCGTGTGAAATAATAATTCGTTGTTTATTTATTTACTATCTGATTCCCGTATAACAGAAGGGGTTCTCCCAGGTGGCTCAGTGTTAAAGAATCTGCCTGCCAATGCAGGAAACTCAGGAGACATAGGTTCGATCCTTGGTCAGTAATTTCCCCTGGAGGAGGAAATGGCAATTCACTTCAATATTTTTTCCTGGAAAAATTCCATGGACAGAGGAGTGTAGTGGGCTACCGTCCATGGCTTCGCAAAGAGTTGGACAGGACTGAACAACTGAGCATGCACAGACTCCCCTATGATACATCAGTTTCCATCTGTTGTATTTCTATATCCTCAGTGTCCAGAACAGTACTAAGTACATATGTTCTTTAAAAATATTGGTTGAAAGAAGGAAGGAAGGAAGGAAGAGGTGGAAGGAGAAGAGCTTTTATTTCCTTTTCTGTGGCTGAATTTCTGAAAAGGAACACACTTCAGAAGTCACTGTCTATTTCTACCATTATCTTTCTGAGATTTCTGTTGTGTCTTGCTGAGAGAGCGCATTCACTGTTCTATTAATGCCTCAAGACTTTGCTTCGTAAAACATTTAGAGTGACTTGAGAGTTGAAGGAGTAATATAACCCTAGTTGTTTGCCAAGCAATTTTGCTGATTCTGCAAAGCACAATCCATCCAGTGAAAGGAGCACTGAAGGTGACAAGTCTGGATTACCTCACTGGGCACTAAATTACCTGTCGACAACTTTGTGAGTTGTGTGTCCTGAGAAACATGAGGGCCAATAGTTACTATTCTTTTCTGTGGATATTTCTCAGAGCTCTAGGGGATTTATTTATCTTGTCAACAGTAATCAGTATTTGTAACAAATTAGTGGACATAAATATATTAATATAGTATTAGCAAAACAGTATTGGGAAAAGGAAACATTTAGAAGGTAACTGGTTTATTTTCCCCAGGATGTCCTAAAAGGAGAGCTATTATTGCTGAGTGCCTGCTAAATATATAGACAGTTCCCAAATATTATCTTAATTCTGCACTAGCCCTTTGAGGTAAGTACCTAACAGGTACAGAAACAAAGTAGGTACACTTAAATGATCATACATTAAGTACGTGTTAAGGTTGGGAATCAAGTTATCATCTATCTGAGTTCACAGATTGTGAATGCTTTTGAATACTTTATGCTGCTTTGGAAATTTTACCTATAATATCCCTCTAAATACAACAGAAAAATTGGCCTAACTGCAGGAGATACTCTGAAATTATATAAGAAAATATATTGTTGTGTTTTTTTTTTTAATAAAAAATGAAGGGTTATCACACCAGTATAAAACAAAATTATCCAGAATAAGATTTCCCCATGTGGTAAATTAGGTTCAAAGGAATTCAGTCTGCTGCCAAAAGTGATGTCCTAGCCATCACTTCTGAAATGTAGGACTGTAAGTAAGCAAAGGCTTACCTCTCACCATAGTACAAAAGAAGGTTCTTCAGAGTTAGTGCTGAATCAGAGAATGAACTCTGGGTAGCATTCATTAATTTTAAAGGTTATTGCAATCATTAGTTTCTGTCAATTGACAATTGCTTTAAGTAAGTCTCAGGTATTTGAATTTTTCAGGTTGGGTTGCATTTATGTTTATCTTAAAAATGTCATGCTTTACCATTCTCTCTGGCAGCTATTTGGCTTTCCTCACACACAGCATTTGGCACTATTCATAGGGGTAGTCAGTCTTTTCTTTCAAATCACTCAGTTATCTCTTGATCTTTTCAGTATGATACGTTTTCCTTACATGGAAACACAATAAACCCGGTTTTTTGTTTTAATTGGAGTATAATTGCTTTACAATGTTAGTGTCTGCTGTACAATAAAGTGAATCAGCTCTCTGTATACTTATATCTCCTCCGTCCCACCTCACCCCCATCCCATCTGTCTAGATCATCACAGAGCTAAGCTCTCTATGCTATAGAGCAGCGTCCCACTAGCTATGTATTTTACACATGATCATGTATATATATGTCAATGCTGTTCTCTCAATTTGTCCCACCCTTCCCTTCTTCCCTTGTGTCCACAAGCCTATTCTCTACATCTACATCTCTATTCCTGCCCTGCAGATAGGTTCATCAGTACCATTTTGTAGATTCCATATAGGTACTGATATCTAATATGTTTAACTCTTAATTTGAAATGTGTTCTTTATGATACAATTAACATAAAATATAATTTTAATTAATTTATGTTTTAATTGAAGGATAATTGCTTTACAAAATCTTGTTGTTTTCTGTCAAACCTCAACATGAATCAGCCACAGGTATACATATGTCCCCTCCATCTTGAACCTCCCCCTCATCTCCATCCCCATCCCACCCTTCTAGGTTGATACAGAACCCCTGTTTGAGTTCCCTGAGACATACAGCAAATTTCCATCCACTATCTATTTTACATATGGTAGTAATGGCACCCCACTCTGGCACTCTTGCCTGGAAAATCCCATGGATGGAGGAGCCTGGTGGGCTGCAGTCCATGGGGTCGCTGAGAGTTGGACATGACTCAGTGACTTCACTTTCAGTTTTCATTTTCATGCATTGGAGAAGGAAATGGCAACCCACTCCAGTGTTCTTGCCTGGAGAATCCCAGGAACGGGGAGCCTGGTGGGCTGCCGTCTCTGGGGTCACACAGAGTCGGACGCGACTGAAGCGACTTAGCAGCAGCAGCAGCAGCAGCAGCAGCAGCAGCAGCAGCAGCAACAGCAGCAGCAGCAACAGCAGCAGCAGCAGCAGCAGCAGCATCAAGTTTCCATGTTACTCTCTCCATAGACCTTACCCTGTCTTCTCGTCTCCGCGTGTCGTCAGTCTGTTCTCTATGTCTGTTTCTCCCATATAAGATATAACTGATGTGTATAGACTATGTCCTGCATAATATAGACTACATCTTGGATTAAAAACAAAAGCTGTATCGAGCACTTTGTGCACATTATACTTATCCTTATGACTACAATGGCATGCTGCCTGTCAGCACTTTACTGAGGAAAATGCATGAAGCTCTAATAGACTGTGACTCACTCCTCGTCACCCTGAAAACTGGTGGAGCTAGGATTCAAATCCACATCTGACTGCTCCAAACTTGCTTCCCCTGCCCTTCACACAGTCTCTTTGTGACTTAGTCTGTGCATTTGGATCAGTTCTAATGAGGTGGATGAAACTGGAGCCTATTATACAGAGTGAAGTAAGTCAGAAAGGAAAACACCAATACAGTATATTAACGCATATATATGAAATTTAGAAAGAAGGTAACAATGATCCTATATGTGAGACAGCAAAAGAGACACAGATGTAAAGAACAGATTTTTGGACTCTGTGGAGAAGGCGAGGGTGGGATGATTTGAGAGAATAGCGTTCAAACATGTATATTACCATATGTGAAATAGATCGCCAGTCCAGGTTCGATGCATGAGACAGGGTGTTCCGGCCTGGTGCACTGGGATGACCCTGAGAGATGGGATGGGGAAGGAGGTGGGAAGGGGGTTCAGGATTGTGGACACATGTACACCCATGGCTGATTAATGTCAATGCATGGCAAAAACCACTACAATATTGTAAAGTAATTAGCCTCTAATTAAAATAAATGAACTATTTTTTTTTTTTAATGAGGCTACAGTTCAATGAAAAAGACCTGTAATTTTTTATTGTTTGTTTTGGTTTGGTTTGGTTTTCAACATATTAAAGATGCTTTCAGTCACAAGGAAACTACGAATAGATTAAGAGGAAGAACCAAATAAATTAGGCTACTTATGGAATTGCATGAGATAGAAGAAAAATCTGTTTGCTTCCACGCAACACCTTTCATCTTACTGAAAATTGCAGGATTGCATTGTGGTATCAGCCAAGCTTTCTGACCACATTTGGGAAATGGAGCTTCTAGTTAAAAGCCTTACTTTGCAAGAACAAATTCTCATTATGTAATAATGCTCTGAGAGCAAGCCCTGTTTCCAAAATTTACTAAATCCTGCCTTTTCTCCAATTACCATTTTTATGGGTTTCTCATACAAGGCAGAAGGAAGGCTTCAGGTGATGGAATCCAGTCTGATCTGTGAGATTCTGAATGGTAATTGCACACAGGCCACGAATAGCCATTCCTAGCATATTGCTACTTCATTTCCCCAGTAAAGTAGAAAAGCTAAATACAGACAGTGTCACATATTGGAAGCTACAGAAATAAATTTCTTAGCATAGTAGAAGTTTTGAGAGAAAAATAACTTGACTAAGATACATTTAAGTTTAACCTGGACTAGTACATAATTTGAAGCCAAATATGAAAAAGTTCTATGCATAATTTATTGTGTCTGTCTAGTGCCAGGGATAGGTAAAATCATGGAAGAAAGGAAAAGTGCAGAAGATAAGAACTGTCTAAGAGAGAGAGTACCAAGGAAAACTAAATTCTGAATGAACTTCAATGAGATTTTATTTATGTATAGCAAACTCATTCATTTAAATGGTAGTTTGTGAGTTCTGAAAGATGTATATATCCATGGAGCAATCAAGATATATAATAGTTTATATCATCTCAAAAGTTTCTCCATACTCTTTTGCAATCCATCTTATCTTTTGCAATCCATTTTCTCTGAAACTGTCAATCGACTTTTTTTTTTTTTACTATAAATTGCTTGGTGGTTTGCATAATTTTATGTAAGTGGAGTCACATAGTTTACAATGTCTTGTGTTACCTATTCACTCAGCATAATAATTTTGAGGTTTATTCAAATTGTTGTATCAGTAGAAGTTTGTTCCTTTTTATTATTGAGTAGAATTCACTATGTAGATATTATTATGTGTATTATTTTTTCACTCAATTCTTAATGAATATTCTCCATTTGATGACTTATTCCCAGTTCTTAGCTCTCGTGAGCATAACTACAGGGAGCATTTGTGTATGAGTCTTTTTGTGAATATATGTTTTAATTTACTAGGGGAAATGCCTAGGTATAAAATAGCTATGTTATAGTAAATTTTAAATTTTTAAGAAAATGCCTTATAGTTTTAAAACAATTTAAAAGTCTTTTTAAAAACTCAAGATCTTGAACAATTAAAAATTCCTCTCAACATTGACTAAGAATGTTCATTGCCTAATGTCCACATCTATACTTGGTGAAGTGAAAGTCATTCAGTTGTGTCTGACTCTTTGTGACCCCCATGGACTATACAGTCCGTGGGATTCTCTGGGCCAGAATATTGGAGTAGATAGCCTTTCCCTTCTACAGCGGATCTTCCCATCCCAGGGATTGAACCCTGGTCTCCCACATTGCAGGCAGATTCTTTACTGTCTGAGCCACCAGGGAAGCCTATACTTGGTGAACTCAATGTTTATATTTCATTCATTCTAATATATGTGTGACTTATTATAAACGATCCTGATGCTGGGAAAGATTGAGGGCAAGAAGAGAAGGGATTGACAGAGGATGAGATGGTTGGATAGCATCACCAATTCAGTGGATGTGAACTTAGGCAAACTCAGGGAGACAGTGAAGGACAGGTAAGCCTGGCATGCTGCAGTTCATGGGGCTGCAGAGTCAGACACAGCTTAGTGACTGAACAAGAGCAATAGATATGTGATGGTATCTCATTGTGTTTTTCTTTTGTGTTTAAAAATATTTTTATTTGGTGTATAGCATACATGTGGAAAATAGAATGATAAAGCCGCAGCTGGAAAAACTTTCATAAAGTAAACAAATCACCACTAGCCAGGTCCAAAAATGGAATGAAGAGTTTTAGATTGCATACAATTTGTTGAAGTGGTAAGTAATTTAAAGCAGAACAGAATGAAGGCTTGAATATTATAGGCGGTGATATTTTAACTTGATGGGGAAAGTCTCTCTAAGAATATACTGCTGAAGCAAAGGATACCTGCATGAAGAGATGGAGCAATTCATTCTTAAATCTAGAGTAGAGGAGGGACGAGCAAGTACAAAGGTTCAGAGGCTGGAGTGTGCCCAGAACATCAAAGACACTGCTCTTCTGTGAAGAAAGACTCTTTCCAGTGCTTTCTTCCAAGTTCAGGATTGGAGTGGACCACACATGCAGATACCGTCACTTTGTGATCATTTTTCTTCTATGCAGGTTCATGGGTCCACGTAGTAGCACTTTTCTTCTGCCTAAAAGATGTCTTTTAACATTTTCTGTTGTATGGGCCTGCTAGTAATCAACTACTTATTTCAGCTTTTGTAAAACATCAGTGTTTTTCTTTTATTACAGTTTTTATTAAATTTGGGAAATATTTGTTCAAATAAATTTTGCCTTCCTCTTTATTTATTGGATCACTTGTATCACTATTCACTGATGTACCACTTACTTTCATTTTTAAAAATTTTACTTCTGTGCTCTGTTTCTTTCTGGATATTTTCTATTGCCATGTCTCTGGGTTCAATAATCTCTTATTCAATATCTAATCTAATCTGTTGTTAATTCCGTAAAATATCATTTTCATCTCACAGTTTTTAGTTTCCATCTATAAAAATTGAATCTGGCTTTTAAAAAATAATATATTTTCTATGTGTTATTTAGTTTTGGTAGTGTATAGAATCAATCACAATAACTGCCTCAATGTTTTCCTCTATAAATAATTACATAGATTAAAATTCATTTCCTGATATATTTTCAATTCTTCATTAATTTTTTTTTTTAATTTTTACAGTGGGACTTCTTTTTTGTAATTTGGAACTAATATATTTTTTCAAACTCTAAATTGTAAGCTCTTAGAGGCAGTTAGGTCCTACCCATATGATTAATGGATAAAATAGACATATTGTGTGATACAAGAGTTTAAGTCTATTTTATCCCTAATTATTTATGTTTCATTTAATACAGTATACTGATGTTTGTGTGTCACACATTGTGAGTCAACAGGGGTGTATAAAAGAGGGTTAAGTGACAACGTTTCCCACAATATCTCATCCTGTGTCATCCTTATTTCTCGTTCAATGGTAGGAAGTTTGTTCCCTCACAAAGTAAACTATTCACTTTGTGCAGTGACTTATTATTTATGAAGCACTTATAGTAATCTGTCCTTGTAGGCACTACCTATTGATTCTATATCTGATGACTTAAACTCTACAGAATATTTCCTTTCCTTCATAGATCCTCTATTTTTTTAAACATGTATCATAACTTTAAATGTCTTCTGTTTGTCAGACAACTAGTCATATAACTGGTTTCCAAACCCAAGTTATTTTTTAAACCACTGCATTTTGTCTGTGTCTCTCTTAATGTACAACAGCTCCTCACAAAGTAACTCTAGATATAGCCAAACCACTGCAGAGCACAGTAGAATAATTGCCTCCATTAATCTGGTCACTAAATGCCTATTAATGTAGCAGAAGCCAGCAATAATTTTTATGATAATCACATTCTGCAATTGATCTTCATTTGGAGATAGCATAATACAGTGTTAAGGCCATAAACTTTGGCATTATATAAGCTTGTTTCCTTGTTCTGCTACATGCTAGCTCTGGAACAAGTATTTTAGCTAAGTTTCATCTTCTTCTCAGTAAGATGGGAGTAATATTCCATACCTTGAAGGGCTTTCCTAGTGACTCAGTCGGTAAAGAATCCACCTACAATGTAGGAGACCTGAGTTCGATCCTTGGGTTGGGAAGATCCCCTTGAGAAGGAAATGGCAACCCGTTTCAGTATTCTTGCCTGAAAAATCCCATGGACAGAGGAGCCTGGCGTGCTACAGTCCATGGGTGTGCAAGAGTTGGACATGACTTAGTGACTAAATCACAACCACTTTAATGGGCTGTTGAAAGGATAAGTTTAAATAATGTATGCGCTATGATAAACATACAGTGGCTGCTGAATAAATTAGTAAATTTTGCTTTTAACATAACTTACCAAGAGCTGTAGTGAGAGCTCAAACAGATACTGATAAATTGGTTGACTGAAACAAAGCCAAGAACAGAGTGTTGGCACATGGCACTAGATGGTTTCCACCTGCCTGACACTGATCTATGAATCACCACCCTTAGTACGGGCACACAAGCAGGCTCGAGACCATCCAATGCCCCACATTGCTCCGACTTCTCACAGGGACAGCTGAGAAAATTGTCAAATGTATTTCTGAAATCCAGATGCCTTATGTCTAGGGTATTTTTCCTCATCTAATAGTCTGGTAGCTGTATTAAAAAAGGGAATAAATTTAGTTTGTCATGTTTCATTTACAGAGATCATGCTGAGCCCAAATGTTAAGTGCTTTCTTTGCAAGCATTCACAAACCATCTGTTTTGTAATCTGGACTAGACATTTTGGGGAGTTTACATTAGGTGCTATCATTTTGGCTTTCCCTAGTGTTTACATTTTAGGAAGCTGAGGAATTCATCCATCTGCAGGTATCTTGTTCTTTTTCCTGTTTTCTTTCCAGAGACTTTAAATATTCTTTACAACTTCTGCAGTTAAGGGGAACTTTCATATTAAAGTTTATTCTTCTTGCAAAGGAAAAGAGGTGCAAAATAGAAGCTCTGTCTCTCTGAAATCTGTTGACCATTTACATTACACATCAAGCTCTGGCATTATTACTTTCTTGTTCATTTTTTCCTAAACACAGCTTCATAAGCTTTTTTTTATTGTTCTCAGTCTATTGTGCCACAGTCCATTCTGGGATTTAACCCTCTTCACCTAGTTTTACAGTTCTACAGCACTATTTTGTTTTTTTTTTCTTGTTGTTTGATATCCTTTCCTTTGGAAATCATAACACACTGGAAAGCCTTTTCTGTGGCCAGAATAGTTTTTTTTTTTTTTTTTTT
>SJYX01014196.1:5797-66923 GCA_006410675.1 Oreotragus oreotragus | reverse complement strand
GATCCAACCAGTCCATTCTGAAGGAGATCAACCCTGGGATTTCTTTGGAGGGAATGATGCTGAAGCTGAAACTCCAGTACTTTGACCACCTCATGCAAAGAGTTGACTCATTGGAAAAGACTCTGATGCTGGGAGGGATTGGGGGCAGGAGGAGAAGGGGACGTCAGAGGATGAGATGGCTGGATGGCATCACTGACTCAATGAATGTGAGTCTGAGTGAACTCTGGGAGTTGGTGATGGACAGGGAGGCCTGGCATGCTGTGATTCATGGGGTCGCAAAGAGTCGGACACAACTGAGCAACTGAACTGAACTGAACTGAACTTGATTTTTTTCACTGGTGTTTTATAGTTTTCTATATTTAGGTCTTTAGTTTCTTTAGGTAGATATATTCCTGAGTATTTTATTCTTTTCATTGCAATGGTGAATGGAATTGTTTCCTTAATTTCTCTTTCTATTTTCTCATTATTAGTGTATAGAAATGCAAGGGATTTTTGTATGTTGATTTTATATCCTACAATTTTACTATATTCATTGATTAGCTCTAGTAAATTTCTGGTGGAGTCTTTAGGGTTTTTTATGTAGAGGATCATGTCATCTGCAAACAATGAGAGCAAGACAAGTTTGCCCACTTTCACCACTACTGTTCAACATAGTTTTGGAAGTTTTGGCCACAGCAATCAGAGCAGAAAAAGAAATAAAAGGAATATAAATTGGAAATGATTGGCACTTTAAAGTTGGACAAATCAACATTCAAACTCACTAACTTAGCAGACCATCAGACTCACTGTTGTCATTCAGTCGACTCTTTACAACCCCATGGACTACCGCGTGCCAAGCTTCTCTGTCCTTCATTGTCTTTCGGAGTTTGCTCAAACCCAGGTCCATTGAGTCAGTGATGCTATCCAACTATCTCATCCTCTGTTGCCCCTTTCTTCTCCTGCTTTCAATTCTTCCCAGCATTAGTGTATTTTCCAATGACTCTGCTCTTCACATCAGGTGACCAAAATATTGGAGCTTCAACTTCAGCATCAGTCCTTCCAATGAATATTCAAGGTTGAGTCCCTTTAGGATTGACTAATTTGATCTCCTTGCTGTCCAAGGGGCTCTCAAGACATCTTATCCACAGTTCAAAAGCATCATTTCTTCAGTGCTGAGCCTTCTCTATGGTCCTTTGGTTCTTTGACTGTCTACCATGTCTGAAAATCACTACTTTTTGCCATTGATGAGGGAGACTTCCTTAAAAATTACTGCAACAATTCTGGCTCACTGTATTTCAAGGCTAAACTGTCTCTAATATGAATTTAAATTAATTCAGATTAATCTTACTCTCTATCCAATAACTCAAGATAGAATACTCAAAATCATCTCTAACACACTTTTATACCCCTGTCTCTATATTTAGTTATCAAACTATTGGATTCGGCTACCATTGTGAATTTCAGATTTCTCCTTTCCTAGCATTTCTTATAGCCACTGCCCTGGTTAATTCTGAATCATGCCTCTCCTGAACTCTTCCAGTTACCTCTTAACGATTCTCTCTGCTCTATTCCCTTGGCCCCTTTAATCCAGTTCTTACACTTACTCATGAGTGATTTAACTTAAAAACAAACCCAATCACCACTCTCAAACTTAAAACTATTAATTGGCTCCCCATTGTCCCTGTCATTAAGTCTAAACTCTCTGATGTGAAATTTAAAGTCAGCTTAAGTCCAGTTGAGTCTATCTTCCTATTATATCTCTAAATATTTTATTTACCCTGTATCTTGTCCACAGCCAGCTACTAGCTGTTCCCTAAACACATTGCCCATTCCCTTCATTCTTTGTTTATGTTATTTCTTCTGCCTTAATGCCACTTTCTGTTTTACTCCCCAACCCTCCCACCTATCAAGGGATAATTAAAATGTTATTTACACTTTTCTGCTCCAGTGTGCTTTTTCTTGGATTTTTTTTCTTGGTACAATCATGTAAAATTTGATGGCATAGGTAAATGCTTATAATTTATGTGTTAAAATAAAGATGTATACAAAGCTATAGTTACTATACTGATCTAATTTGGTAACAATTTTATACACACAAAGTGTGATGGACTGTGTTTTGTCAACTTGACTATCTTGGGAACTATATGATTCCAGTTAAGTGTTTGATAAAAGAAAAACTTGAGCAAATTTAGAAAGCAGAAGTAAAATAGCAGCCATTCTTCTCTGAAATTCCTCTCTGAAATTCTGCCATGATGACAGGCACAGGTCCTTGGCAATCTTCTGCTTTGCCTCACTCTCCTCTACCTTTTGTCCAGCTCCTCCAAAACAAGACAATTGTTTGTGAATCCACAGAGACAGTGCCTATACTGACATACCCATAGTCTTCTCCATGAGCTCCCACAGTTCTGACCTACTTCAGGAGCTGATCAGTTTATTGCTTGATGACCTCTTCTCTGAACCTATAACCTACCACTCTAGACGTTTAATAACTTCTTTCTTCCTGTCCCATTATACTCCTGTTGACTCTGTTTCTGCAGGTGAGTCTGATTAACATACATGTGGAAAGAGAAAGCAAGTGGGCAGTGGGTAACGGTTGGGAGATGCAGAGCTAAAGAATAAATATACTGAATTATTAAAGGTACATGTCTCCAAAAAAGCCAACAGACATATGAACTCAAGTAATTATAAGATCTACGTTTATCTCTGATCATGTAATTCATGAAGCTTACTATTTAGGGAGGCTTTATGTCTAGCTTTCTGTTTTTGATTACCCAAAGGAGACTACTTCCACCAGAGAACCACCCACTGAACTGGGAGTTTAGTCTCCTTGTTTGGCCCTTAGGGGCTTCTCAAAGACAACATAAGCAGGCAGCAAAACAGATTACCTTGGGTTGAGGTGGTTGATTTTGATCATCCAGGAAATAAGATTGTTAATGTATAATGAGAGCAGAGGAAAGAAGTAAGACAGGAGCCAAAGTAATTCTCAGAGTGCCTTTTTGTGTCACATTAACCTTATACTCCTGGCCAAACAGGAGATGGCAAGAGTGAATGTCAACATTCTAGGAATCAGCGAACTAAGATGGACTGGAATGGGTGAATTTAACTCAGATGATCATTATATCTACTACTGTGGGCAGGAATGACTTAGAAGAAATGGAGTAACTATTATAGTCAACAATAGATTCTGAAATGCAGTACTTGGATGCAATCTGAAAAATGACAGAATTATTTCTGTTGGTCTCCAAGGCAAACCATTCAATATCACAGTAATCCAAGCCTATGCCCTGACCAGTCAGGCTGATGAAGCTGAAGTTGAATGGTTCTATGAAGACCTACAAGACGTTTTAGAACTAACACCCAAAAAAGATGTCCTTTTCATTATAGGAGACTGAAATGCAAACGTAGGAAGTCAAGAAATACCTGGAATAACAGGCAAATTTGGCCTTTCAATACAGAATGAAGTGGGGCAAAGGCTAATAGAGTTCTGCGAAGAGAACACACTGGTCATAACAAACACTCTCTTCCAAAAACACAAGAGCAGACTCTACACGTGGATGTCACCAGATGGTCAACACCAAAATCAGATTGATTACATTCTTTGCAGCCAAAGATGGAGAAGCTCTATACAGTCAGCAAAAACAAGACTTGGAGCTGACTGTGGCTCAGATCATGAACTCCTTATTGCCAAATTCAGACTAAATTGAAGAAAGTGGGGAAAAACACTAGACCATTCAGGTATGATCTAAATCAAATACCTTATGATTACACAGTGGAAGTGAAAAACAGATTTAAGGGACTAGACCTGATAGACAGAGTGCCTGATAATTATGGATGGAGGTTCATGACATTGTACAGGAGACAGGGATCAAGACCATCCCCAAGAAAAAGCAACATGGCTGTCTGAGGAGGGCTTGCAAATAGCTGTGAAAAAAGAGAAGTTTAAAGCAAAGGAGAAAAGGAAAGCTATACCCATTTGAATTCAGAGTTCTAAAGAATAGCAAGGAGAGATAAGAAAGCCTTCCTCAGCAATCAATGCAAAGAAGTAGAGGAAAACAATAGAATGGGAAAGACTAGAGGTATTCTCAAGAAAATTAGAGATACTAAGGGAACATTCCATGCAAAGATGGGCTCAATAAAGGACAGAAATTATATGGTCCTAACAGAAGCAGAAGATATTAAGAGGTGGCAAGAATACACAGAAGAACTGTACAAAAAAGAACTTCATGACCCAGATAATCACAATGGTGTGATCACTCACTTAGACCCAGACATACTGGAATGTGAAGTCAAGTGGGCCTTAGAAAGCATCACTAAGAACAAAGCTAGTGGAGTTGGAGTGCCAGTTGAGCTATTTCAAATCCTAAAAGATGATGCTATGAAAGTGCTGCACTCAATATGCCAGCAAATTTGGAAAACTCAGCAGTGGTCACAAGACTGGAAAAGGTCAGTTTTCATACCACTCCCAAAGAAAGGCAATGCCAAAGAATGCTCAAACTACCCCACAATTGCACTCATCTCACATGCTGGTAAAGTAATGTTCATAATTTTCCAAGCCAGGCTTTAGCAATACGTGAACTGTGAACTTCCAGATGTTCAAGCTGGTTTTAGAAAAGGCAGAGGAACCAGAGATCAAATTGCCAACATCTGCTGGATCATTGAAAAAGCAAGAGAGTTCCAGAAAAACATCTAATTCTGCTTTCTTGACTATGCCAAAGCTTTTGACTGTGTGGATCACAATAAACTGGAAAATTCAAGAGATGGGAATACCAGACCACCTGACTTGCCTCTTGAGAAACCTCTATGCGGGTCAGGAAGCAACAGTTAGAACTGGACATGGAACAACAGACTGGTTCCAAATTGGGAAAGGAATACATCAAGGCTGTATATTGTCACCCTGCTTGTTTAACTTATATGCAGAGTACATCATGGGGAATGCTGCCCTGCGTGAAGCACAAGGTAGAATCAAGATTGTTGGGAGAAATATCAATAACCTCAGATATGTAGATGATACAACCCTTATGGCAGAAAGTGAAGAAGAACTAAAGAGACTCTTGATGAAAGTGAAAAAGGAGAGTGAAAAAGTTGGCTTAAAGCTCAACATTCAGAAAATGAAGATCATGGGACCCAGTTCCATCACTTCATGGCAAATAGATGGGGAAACAGTGGCTGACTTTATTTTCTTGGGGTCCAGAATCACTGCAGATGGTATTGCAGCCATGAAATTAAAAGACACTTACTCTTTGGAAGGAAAGTTATGACCAACCTAGACAGCATATTAAAAAGCAGAAACATTGCTTTGCCAACAAAGGTCCATAGCTAGTCAAGGCTATGGTTTTTCCAATAGTCATGTATGGATGTGAGAGTTGGACTATAAAGAAAGTTGAGTGACAAAGAATTGATGCTTTTGAACTGTGGTGCTGGAGAAGACTCTTGAGAGTTCCTTGGACTGCAAGGAGATCCAACCAGTCCATCCTAAAGATCAGTCCTGGGTGCTCATTGAAAGGACTAATGTTGAAGCTGGAACTCCAGTACTTTGGCCACCTCATGTGAAGAGCTGACTCATTTGAAAAGACCCTACTGCTGGGAAAGATTGAGGGCAGGAGGAGAATGGGACGACAGAGGATGAAGTGGCTGCATGGCATCACTGACTCCATGGACATGATTTTGGGTGAGCTCTGGGAGTTGGTGATGGACAGGGAGGCTTGGCTTGCTGCAGTTCATTTGGCCACAGAGTCGGACATGATTGAGTGAATGAATTTAACTGAACTGAAATCTTGTACAGTGGAGGCTGTTCAATGTTCAAAGCTCTCAGATATTAAGATTTGAGTGATTCACTAAGAAAAAGACCCCAATAAACTGAGATACTAGCTGAAGAGAGGGAACAGATACATGGAAAAGAATGTGGTGGATCAGGTCATAAATAAATAGAGCCTTAAGATCAATTGCAGAAATAGCAATTTTAGCTCATACCCACTTTCATTTTATTTTCAATTGATTTTTCTCCCTTAAGTGTGCCACAGTTTTCTGTTGGGTACATTGATGGTGATTATCCCTACAATTGAGTCAGCCCATAGGTTACAACATATTGAAACAGCATCATAAAACTTAAAGAGAAATGTACATCCAGTCCAGAGATTCTGAGCATTGTGTTGTACAAATGAACTGATTTGGGATTGTGTCACTTTGGAGATGGAAGGAATGTACTCTCAGTTGTGTGTAAAGACAGTCTTATTATATGTTAGTAGATCTTTTCCTCTGGTTTGGGGAGTAGAAAGAATTAATTGTGAAGTACATTTGTCGTTCAATGTCTCTTTAACTTCAATGTCTATGTTAATTTGAGATTAATCTATCATCATGTGCATCTGTCAAAACTAATGAAGGGAAATCTTACCTTTCCATAAATCCTGGGCATACAAATCTGATTTTACCAAAACGATGAGTTTTGAACTCATTTTACCAATGAGTTTTGAAACTTAATTGAGTGACAAGTATACTTAAGAAATTTAAAGTTTCTTTTCATTAGCCTGGCCCGAATGGCTGTATCCAGAGATGACACCGAAGGCTGGGTACCATCCAGACTCTTCCTGCTGCTCACACTAGCTGTGGTTTCTATGTTCCACTTATTGTGGTTTTCTGCTTAATTTCAAAGATTCAGTATTTAGTTTTTCCAAACTTTTTGTGTGATATCTGCTACCTTTCAACAAATCATTTTCCTGTTTATGTTATCCAAAATGACTCTCTGCTTCTTGCAACAAAGAGCCTTGTACAACTTCTAATGTGTTTGTAACCCTTGTGTACGTGTGTGTATTTATCTCCTGGGATGCATCGTCTGAAAATTCTGCCAATTATTATGTCACAGTAAAATATTTCAAGCTTTGTATTTTTAAAGTACAAAATACAAAAAAAACTAAAATATTTTTAGTTAAAAACATGCATCATTTATACAACAGTGTTTATTGTGTACCTGTTACACAACTGACACTTAGAAAAACAAACACACATAAATAAACCTGGGTCTCCTGCATTGCAGGCAGATTCTTTACCATCTGAGCCACCAGGGGAGCCCAAATATAGTATAAGGCAGATAAATACATGCCACAGATGACAGAGAACAAAGTAATGGGATACAAGGGATGTTGAAATATGGGTAAAATTTCTTTCATCAGAGCTCATCAAGGGTAAGGTAAGGTTCGAAGATGGTCCCTGAAGCCTTAAAGGGATTTTGGTGAACAGAATAGTGGAGAAAGTAATAACAGAAATAGGAACATATAAAACAAAACACTGCAAATTATTACCCATTGTGGAGACAATATGAAATTCAGTAGGATTTTACTTTTTCATCTTTTTCCTTATAATAAATGATTATGAATATTTTGAAGATAGTGGGAGTTTCAATAATTATTTTTAATAAATAATAATAGTGACTATTATACATTTACTATGCCATTTATATTATGCAAAATGCCTTATACTTATAAAAGTGTTCTTGTACTTTCATTATAGAAGCATTAGTATAATTAATTACATTTTACAAATAGGAAACTAAGGGTGGAACCATGAAGTTACTTGCCCAGAGTGGCACACTGATGTTAATAGTTGGCAAAGCTGGGCTTAATCCCTTTCAGTCCAATCTATGAGTCCTTACCACTATCTTAGGCTGCTTCCTTTTCATCTTCCTTTGAGTCTATATTCACTCGATTCCCTTTTTAAGAAGGCAAGATCCTTACCACAGCTACTAACCTTTATAACCATGTTACCTGTATGCTTTAATCACTGCTTAAATAGAAATATTTCTAAATCACAAGAGACTCTCATCAAAGTGGGCTTCCCTGGTGACTCAGTAGTGAGGAATCTGCTTGCAATGCAGGAGAGTCAGGTTAAATCTCCGGGTCTGAAAGATCCCCTAGAGTAGGAAATGGCAACCCACTCCAGTATTCTTGCCTGGAGAATCCCAAGAACAGAGGAGCCTGGCAGACTATGGTCCATAGGCTCACAAAGAATCTTGTACAATTGAGCGTGCATACACACTCATCAAAGTAAGACTGTTCCCTAAATTAAATATTTACAGTTCTAATAGCACTTCACAAGATAAAAAAAGTGTTTTAGCTTTTCTCTTTAAAAAACAACATCTCAATATACAGATAAATTTTCTTTAGGTTTCTCTTAATGTAATCTTTAAAGAATATTCTCAATGCTCTTCAAGCATTTGTGACTGTTGAAAAATGATTCCCTTCTTTCTCCCTCACCATGTCCTGTTTTAAGATCTTGAATTGTTTTTATAATCCACTAGTACTTAAAATTATCTTCCCTCATTGGCAGCAGAGAGTGGACTAAAATTCCTCTGGTAAAAACTTGTTTTCACCTGTCTCACTCACCAGTGTTAAGGGCACTAAAACTTCTAGTCCTGCTGCAGAGAAGGCTGGGGGAGAAGGGGTGTTTCAGTGACTAGCCCTGGGCAGATGACACAACTTTCAATGGAGAGGCCAGGCCCTGGGCCTTGTGAAGGAAGCCACAAGCATACACACAAACTTACATGAAGTCTTCTGAAAACTGGTTTGCTAAGTAAACAACTGTTTCAAGTGACGTGGCTGCTAAGAACACGTAGGAGAGGAGTCCAGCTGACCTAAAGTGAGAGACAAGGTGTATAGCCCACACAGAAATGGAAAATCACAATCTCAAAACATAAATCTGACCACTTCTCTTAATTATTTAAATTTAGACATCATCAATATTTAATAAGTCAGAAAAGTATGTGTGCTTCAATATGATGAGACCCTACCTAGGCTAACAAAGCATCAGGACTCTCAGCCTTGACAGAAAGCATTGCTCTGACATTGGGACTTCCCTGGTGGTTCAGTGGCTAAGACTCTGCACTCCCAATGCAGGCCCCTTAAGTTCAATCCTTGGTTGGGGAACTAGATTCTGCATGCCTCAACTAAGACCCAGCACAGCCAAAGACCCCACCCCGCCCCAATTTTTTTTTTTTTTTTTTTAAGTAGAAAGTGTTGCTCTGACTTTGAAGTCTGGGACTTGGAAAATAGTTCCAAGGACTTTGGCCACCTCACCTCTTCTGAGGGCTTCCTAGGTGGCGCTAGTGGTAAAGAACTCACATGCCAATGCAGGAGACTTAAGAGAATAGGGTTCAATCCTTGGGTTGGAAGATGCCATGGAGAAGGGCATGGTAACCCGTTCCAGTATTCTTCCCTGGAGAATCCCATGGACATGTTGCAGGGTGGAAGTCGATTCTAACTCCATGTTGTAAACTGTTTCTTTGAATTGCTTTTATTATTATAATCATACTCAATGGCTTGCCTGGAGGACCCTGCCTCTCTGCTTGACTGTAAACTCAAGTGTTTTTGTTCAGCTCACAGAGGGAGACTTTTTCCCTGCTCACCTATGAATAGAAGAGTTTAACACACTTCTTCTGAAGGCTGGGCAATCCCTTGAAGATGTTTTGCAAGACTGAAGACCCTTTCACTTTACTTCCCCAGTGCTTCTCCCTCTCTAGTCTGCCTTTTGACTTTAGTTCCTTATTGCCTCTTTCTATCTGATCTATTAAAAAACCTGGCATCTAGACCCCAAAGAGATGGTTATTTTGAGGCACTAGCCTGCTGTCTTCTTGGTCTGCCTGTTCCCTGACTAAAGTCTCTTCCTTGCCTCAACACCTCGTCTCTTGGATTCATTGGCCTACTGTGCAGTGAGCAGAGCCAGTCTGGACTCAGTAACAGAGGAGCCTGGAGGCCTACACATCCATAGGGCTGCAAAGAGTCAGGCATGGGTGAAGCAACTTAGCACACATGCATGCACACATCTGAATGCTCAAAGCAGGTTCTCCTAAAGGGAAATGCATCAGGTATGTGGAAACAGAATGTTTTAAAAGTGAAGTGAGAACAGGAGACAACAGAGATTTTTGCTTTTGATTTTTATTTCTAATTTTTATTCCTATTTTTTAACCTTTGTCCTTTACTTTTACCAAATCCTTTTACCAAATCCTAGTAAGAACAGCAGCTTGGGAGCTAAAATTGAAATTGCACTGGTAAAGTCATTGGGAACTTAGAGCTTGATGGGGATATTGGTGTGTGGTGACATTAACTTTGGGCTTATATCTGTGCTCCCTTTCATTCATTTGTGGAAAGACCTAATTTTCTGAGACCCTTCCTTGAAAAATTCTCTCCTGCCCCTCCAACTCTCTTGCCGCGTACGTAAGTACAGACATAAAACTCCACTAAGATCTGTTCTGGGCCATGACAATTACTTTTGAAATATTTTGCCAAGCCTAAGTATTGACAGAGGTTTACTTTAGCACTGGAACTGGCACTGACTAGCTGTTTTCAAGTATAGGTCTGATTTTTTTCAGCCATTAAAAGAGGAAGAAGAAAAAGAAAAAAAAAATTATTTAGACAAGGGCAGATTCTCTTTCAAATCCTGCCTGCTGTGCAAGCATGACAAAAGATTGAATGGATGGGAATACACTGAAGCAACCCAAATTCATCCTTTGACCTCTGAGCTCAACTGGCTGTCATGCACAAATTTGATTTTTGCTAGAAAGATCCATTTTTCCATCCCTCAAAGGAGAAAAGTAATGAGACTGAATGAGTTGAGGAATTATTTCTTGAACAATTTCTCACAAGTGATGTATAGCAAATCTGGAAGTTTTCCTTTCAATACATACTTTTGTTGGGCAATTTAGGGAGTGAGGACAAATCAGAGAACTTTTCTGCTTTAAAAATAAAAATCACGTTATTGAAACCAGCCATATGGGTCATGTAGCACAGTGAGAAACATCTTAAACCCATCATTTAAAGACATAAGCTAAAATCTTAGAACACAGTCTCTACCTCTTACAAGATGTATCATCTTTTTTGTGGTTTCTGTGTCCTCTTTTTATGTTAATTGGATATAAGCAAGTATCAATGATGTTGAGCCTTTCTGTCCAATCTCTCCCCCTCCGCAAAGTAATTTTCCTAAAAGGGAAGTGATTCATTTATCCAGATGAGAATGAACACAAGTATATACTTACTTTATTCTAATGGATAAGATTGACTTAAGCAAGGATAGTGTTAGGTAGTTAGAATAGGAAACAGGAGTCCAAAATGGCGGTGGCTAAGACAAGGAAGGGAAAAGTCCATGAAAATAGAACAAAGGAAGGTCAAAGGAAGGCCTGAGGACCGGAGTGGGGACCTAAAGTAGAACAAACAGCACTCCTGGCTAGCCCAAATTACATAGGGCAGGCCCAGGGGGCGGGGAGGAGAAAGCATATAAAGAGAGGAGCCAAAGGCCAGGGGCCTCTCTCTCTCTCTTCTCCTGTATACGATCGCTGGTGCTCTCTCTCTCTCTCTCTCTTTCTCTTCTTTTTGCATCTTTGGGTCAGCATGGCCTCATGCCTGGAGGATGTATTTTCCTGCTATTTTTGAAATAAAACTGAGCTGTAACGTGGAGCTGTAACACTGATCTCGCTAAGAGCTGTAACATGGTCTGTCC
Source organism: Oreotragus oreotragus (assembly GCA_006410675.1). Classification (NCBI taxonomy): domain Eukaryota; kingdom Metazoa; phylum Chordata; class Mammalia; order Artiodactyla; family Bovidae; genus Oreotragus; species Oreotragus oreotragus. Next base: position 55,463 of record SJYX01014196.1, on the reverse strand, counting down.
AAGAGCTGTGATGCTCCGAGGGTCCGTCACTTCAAATTTTTGTTGAGACAAAACAGAACTGAGGAGATTACACTAGCCTGACATGTGTGGTACCATGACTCGGGTTTAACCTGGCTGAAACAATCTCTGTGTGGTCCCCACAAGGAAGAGGCCAAACACAGCAGGAGCTCAACCCAGCAAACCTCCCTCGGTAGAAGCAGAATGCAAAGAAAACCCAGTACAAAGGAAATGACAAGAGGCCCATTGTGCTGAAAACCAGGACAGTGAAAAACGAACTCAGCAGAAAGCTCATGCAGCTGTCTCAGATTCCAGAAGACCTCCGTTAAGGTAGGAGGGTCCTCTCTCCTATGGCTGGAGGGACATATGCCTAACAAAATCTTAATTCCTTTACAATCTCCTTTCTTGTTTCCTCAACCCTCCCCGCCACCCACCACACACACACCACGAACAAGCAAGTGGCAGTTATTGAGGGACTCTGGAGAGGCTATTCCTCAGTATGTCCCAAAGCCACTATCTGCTGAGCCCCAGTAGCTGTTACCCAAGTGGGTGGGGGTTCTTCTGTCCTTAATCTTTGTGTCAAGGATCAGGCCAATGAAAACTGTGAGCACAGGTCAGATATTTAGCAGATTTTCTGGCTTCAGGACCTAATGAAGCTCAAGTTCTGATGTCTCATTGCCTTAGGGGAGGAAATCAATGACTTACAATCCCTTAGCGCAGTAAGAGGACAAGGCTTATGACTGTTTAACTGTTTCCAGTCTCAGGGCACAGGCTTGGATTACCTTACATCAGGTTATCTATTCCCATCTGTGGTGAATATACTGACAATGAGGTAAAATTAAAACCCCTTAATCCTACTCAGCACTGGTCATGCTGGAGATCTTGGGGACACCCAACTCCAGTCCAGGGGTCCCAGGAGATTAACCTGCCTTGACCTGCCTAGGGATCTGGTCCTTGAAATGTTGTCTCACCTGAACCTGCTCTGGAATCCTCCAGTCCAGGGGTCCTAGGAGGCCATCACGCCTCGACCTGCCCAGGGATTCAATCTCTAGGAGGCTGCCATATCTCAGCCTGCTTGGGGATCTGCACCCTGACCCAGCGGATTCCTGGCTCTCAAGTTGCAAAAGTTCTGGGTAGGATAAGCTTCAAGAAAGACTTACCCCTAAGGAAGTCACCCATGGAAACTGAAGGAGACCTATTAGTTTTTTCTTTTTATTTTCCTTCCTTTCATGACTGTCTTTCAGATAGGAAATAACCAATCCACTTCCCGGCAGATGCCCATGAGATGTATCCTTGATAACTAAGGAGAAGTCACTTAAAATTATTTTTTGCCACTGCGTGGCCACAGTATCCTCTGGGGGTGGGGTGGAGGGGGTGTATTCTCTCAGTATCCTGGCCTGAGGATGGGAGTTTATATTACAATACTATCCTGCAGCTATAATTATTTTACAAAAGACAAGGGAAATTAAGGAACTCTGTCTTAAAGTATGGGATTGTTGTATGCCCTAAAAATGAGCCTACTAGGCAAATGGTGTTAGGCACAGGCAACCAAAAGAAAGAACCGCCCCTCCCCACCCCACATGAAGGCTCACCTCTCACACCCCTGAAGAGACTGGAGCCTCCTACAGCTCCCAAGTTGTCTGGTGTTCCTTCCTTGTATCCAAACATGCCCCCATATCTGGGAACACCCCCTCCACAAAAGCCAACTCAAATATGTCCCTTAGTTGAAACTGGGGGAGAATTCAGACCAACCTGGGTCCATGTTCTTCTCCCTCTTAGAACTAAGACAGATCAAACAAGACCTGGGAAGCTATACAGATGACCCAGGCAAATATAAATACATTCCAACACATTACCTTGGCCTTTGACCTGACGTGGAAGGACATTATGGTCATATTTACTCAAAGTTATCTTACCCTGAGTATACTAGGGTCTTTCACATGTCAAGTGATAAATACTCAGTAGGGGAAACTGCAGTCCCCTCCTTAGATCCTAATTGGAATTATAATGACCCTGAGCACATCTTTAAAATTAGATCAATTTCTAATCTGTGTGAAGGCAGGACTGAAAGCAGTCCAGCAAAAAGTAATCAGCTATGCCTGGGTCTCAGCAATAATTCAGGATCCCAGTGAGAACCCCATTGCTTTTCTGGAAAGGCTAAAAGAGGTCCTACAAAAGTTCACCAATTTAGACTTACACTCTTACGAGGGACAAGTGATTTTAAAGTACAAATTCCTGTCCCAGTGTGCATCAGATATCAAAATAAAGTTAAAACAGCTACAACAGAGAACAGGAGAAGGAGGCCAGGCCCAGGAGAGGGAGAGAAGGAAAGAGACAAGGCATGCCCAGATGGTGGCTGCCCTCCATGGACCTATGGCAAACCCCAAGTCCTTAAAGGATAAGGCATGAGGCAAATGCCTAATCTGTAGACAGGCGGGGTATTGGGCCAAAGAGTGTCCAAACCGTGACAAGTCTCCTAAAATGGCTTGCTACAAATGCTGTCAATTGGGACATTGGGTGGCACTCTGCCCTCGGGACTCAAGAGGCTCGAGGTCATGTGCCAAGCCTTCCCTCACAATGGTTCAACGGGACTGAAGCGGCCCGCTCTAGCCAGTCCGCCTGTCACAGATAACCATCATAGGGCTGGGGCCAAGGGTGCAACTGGATGTAGCAGGTAGGTCTGAGAATTTCTTTGTTGACACAGGGGTTACCTACTCTGTCTTGATCTCCTACTCCAGAGCCTTCTCCTCCCAAACCTGTGCCATTTGCGGTGCTACAGGAAAAACAACTACTATAAGATTCACCCAAGCACTTCTTTGTTGCTGGGATGGACAAATATTTTCCCACCAGTTTCTGGTGGTCCCTGAGTGTCCTACTCCCTTATTGGGAAGAGATATTCTCACTAACCTGAGGACCACCCTTGTGATGGAAAGTTTTTCAGCCCCTACAGCCCTACAGCTTCTGGTTACTACTGAAGAACCCATTACACCTTCAATAGAGAGGGACCAAAAACTATGGGAGGACAAAATTAACCCCCAGGTGTGGGACAAGGCCACCAAGCTGAACCACTCATCATTGCCCTGAGATCCCACTTGGTTTCCTAACTGGAAAAAATATCCCCTCAAAAGAGAGGCTCAGGAGGGACTACAGCCCTTAATAAATAAATTCCTTGTTTGTGGGCTATTGGTCCCCATCAATTTGCCATATAGCACCTCAGTCCTCTCAGTAAAGTAAAAGGACAGAACCTGGTGAATGGTTCAAGATCTCCAGATCAAAAATGAAGCTATAGTCCCCCTCCATCCCACAGTACCCAATCCCTATGTATTCTTGGGAGAAATTCCACAGAGTGCCAAGTGGTTTACAGTCTTGAATCTCAAAGATGCTTTTTTTTTTTTTTGCTTTCCACTGGCTAAAGAATCCCAATATCTTTTTGCTTTTGAGTGGGAGGCCCCAGGAGAAAAACACCAACAGATGACTTGGATAGTATTACCTCAGAGGTTCAGAGATAGCCCCCATATATTTGATCAGACCCTTAGCTGAGATCTCCTAGATCTGGACCTAGGACCTAATGGGAAACAGTTAAAATATGTAGGTGACCGACTAATCTGCTCTCCAGATGAGAAAAATGCCCAACAACATGAAATTTGTGTTATAAACTTTTTGGCAGAGAGGGGATATAAAGTCTCCCATGTTAAGGCACACACAGATGGTCGAAACAAAGGTCACTTACCTGGGAGTTCAGATTGCACAGATGTCCAAGAGGCTGTCCTCTGATTGGGTACAAGGAATCCTCCAGTTGCCCTCCCCCATGACTCAAAAACAATTGAAAGCTTTCCTGGGGCTAACTGGGTATTGTAGAATCTGGATACCCAACTATGGTCTAATTGCCCAGCCCTTATATGAAAGCTTAAAGTGATGGGATGATTCAACCCCACTGATGTGGGGAACTTCTCAAAAGAAGGCAGAGGATACACTAAAACAAGCCTTAACTCAGGCACCTGCCTTGAGGTTTTCAGAGCCAGAAAAAAGCATTCAAAATTTATGTCCATGAAGGAGAAGGAATAGCCTTGGGAATATTAACTCAAAGATTGGGATCTGAGCCCTAGCCTGTAGCTTATTTATCCAAAAGGCTCGACCCAACCACCCGAGGCTGGTCTCCCTGCCTTCGAAATCTTGCAGCTGTTGCAATCCTGATAGAAGAAACTTTAAAACTCTCCTTTGGGGGCAAATTAACTATTTTTACCAGCCACCAGGTAAAACAACTCCTAAATGGGAGAGGCTACTTATGGATGTCTGATCAAAGAATCCTCAGATAGCAAGTAGTGCTGATGGAAAATCCAGGCCTCAGTATATCCCCTAATGAGGTTCTTAACCCAACCACCCTCCTGCCTACCCCTGAGGGCTCTCTCCCTTTTCATTCTTGCCTAGAAACCTTGAACCACTGGACAAAACCCCGAGAGGGATTGTTGGGAGATCCTCTGACCAATCCTGAGGAAATCTGGTACACTCATGGAAGCAGCTTTGTCTTGGATGGAAAAAGAAAGGCCAGATATGCAGTAGTCTCCAATTTTGAGACCATAGAGGCTAAGCCTCTGCTACCAGGTCAACAAGTTACAACAAGCAGTACCAGTTCAACAAGGATATATAAAACTACAGCTGACCACAGAAAATATCACCCACTCTTAGATGGACTATAAGGACCCTGAGGCCTAAGACTAGCAAGGGGGGGAGGCCCAATACCCCTCGTCGTCCCAGTTCAGCAGGAAATAGCCAGAAAGACCTCGACGTCCCTATTCCCAAATAATTGGGCCTCCCATCCCTTGAGTGGGGAATGTTAGGTAGTTAGAATAGGAAGCAGTGGCTAAAAGACAAGGAAGGGGAAATCTCGCGGAAATAGAATAAAGGAAGGTCAAAGGAAAGTCCGACGACCAGAGTGAGGACCTCAGGTAGAACAAAGAGCACTCCTGGCTAGCCCAATTTACACAGGGCAAGCCCAGGGGGAGGAAAAAACGTAAAAAGAGGAGCCAAAGGGCTGGGGGCCCCTCTCTCCTCTGCTGTGTTCATCTGCTTGTTCTCTCTCTCTCTCCTCTTCGCATCTTTGGGTTGGCATGCCCTCATGCTCAAGAATGTATTTTCCTGCTATTTTCTAAATAAAACTGAGCTGTAACATGGAGCTGTAACAGTGATCTAAGAGCTATAACACAGTCTGTTCGAGACCACAGTCTGTCCAAGAGCTGTGATGCATCAAGGGCTTTAGTGTCCGTCACTTCAAATTTTTGTTGAGATGAGACAGAACCGAGGAGATTACACTCGCCTGACAGATAACATGCACATATTAAGTTTGAAACAGAAAGTAATGATGCTATGTTTGCTTGAATTCCATAATGAGGAAACTTGTAAGGTAGATTTTTAGGAAAGAGAGGCAATTATGGACTCAGTGGGCAAGGCTAGGCTTTCAAGAAACAGGACTTAACCTGTGCTTTGCATCCTTCAGAGAATTTTCTGAGGCCAGTGAAGGGGCCATTGTGATATGGTGGAAATGACACTGACCTTTGAGGCAAAAACTAATCTGAAAATGATTCTGTCCTATACTAGCTGTATGGAAAATTCACTTAAGACTCTTTGATATTTTATCCCATTTATTAAATGTTGTTCAGCTGCTCAGTCATGTCTGACACTTTCCAGCTCCCCACGGACTGCAGCATGCCAGGTATCCCTGTCCTTCAGTTTGCTCAAACTTAGGAGTTTGCTCAAACTTAGGTCCATTGAGTTGATGACACCATCCAACCATTTTATACTCTATTGCCTCCTTCTCCTCCTGCCCTCAATCTTTCCCAGCATCACTGTCTTTTTCAATGAGTTGGCTCTTCCCATCAGTTGGCCAAAGTATTGGAGCTTCAGCTTCAGCATAGTCCTTGCAATGAATATTTAGGATTGATTTCCTTTAGGATTGACTGGCTTGATCTCCTTGCAGTTCAAGGGACCCTTAAGAGTTTTCTCCAGTATCACAGTTCAAAAGCATCAGTTCTTTGGTGCTCAGTTTTCTTTATGGTCTAACTCTCCCATCCATACATGATTATTGGAAAAACCATAGTTTAGACTAGATGGACCTTTGTCGGCAAAGTAATGTCTCTGCTTTTTAATGTGCTGTCTGGGTTGGTCATAGCTTTTCTTCCAAGGAGCAAGTGTCTTAATTTCATGGCTGCAGTCACTATCTGCAGTGATTTTGGAGTCCAAGAAAAACAGTCTGTCACTGTTTCCCCATCTATTTGCCATGAGGTGATGTGACCAGATGCCATGATTTTCATTGTTTGAATGTTGAGTTTTAAACCAACTTTTTCACTCTCCTCTTTCACTTTCATCAAGAGGCTCTTTAGTTCGTCTTTGCTTTCTGCTCTAAGGGTGGTTTCATCTCCATATCTGAGATTATTGACATTTCTCCTGGCAACCTTGATTCCAGTTTGTGCTTCATGCTACCTGGCATTTTGCATAAGCATATAGTTTATTGGCATTAAGTACACTCATATAATTGTACAACCATCACCACTATCAATCTCCAGAACTTTCTCACTGCAGACATTCTGGATCAAATAATTCTTTGTTGAGGTTGAAGCAGGGTGCCTGTCCTATATATTGGAGGATGTTTAGCAGCATCCCTGTACTTTACCCATTAGATGCCAGTGGCAACTCTCCTCTCGTCAGTCACGACAGTCAAAAATGTCCCTCAGTCAGTTCATTTCAGTCCCTCAGGCATGTCTGACTCTTTATGACCCCATAGACCGCAGTAAGCCAGGCCTCTGCATATAAGTTAAATAAGCAAGGTGACAATATATAGTCTTGATATACTCATTTCCCGATTTGGAACCAGTCTGTTGTTCCATGTCCGGTTCTAACTATTGCTTCTTGAANTCCCTCAGTCAGTTCATTTCAGTCCCTCAGGCATGTCTGACTCTTTATGACCCCATAGACCGCAGTAAGCCAGGCCTCTGCATATAAGTTAAATAAACAAGGTGACAATATATAGTCTTGATACACTCATTTCCCGATTTGGAACCAGTCTGTTGTTCCATGTCCGGTTCTAACTATTGCTTCTTGAAATGCATACAGACTTCTCAGGAGGCAGGTAAGGTGGTCTAGTACTCTCATCTCTTGACGAATATACCACAGTGTTTTGTGATCCACATAGTCAAAGGCTTCACCATAGTCAGTGAAGGAGAATCAGATTTTTTTCTGGAAATCGCTTGCTTTTTAACATTGTGCTGATATAGAAATGTGGCACTTCTTACTTTGCATCAGCCAAAGAAAGTCTTAATGTGCAGTACCTATACTTCTGCCCTAGGGAGGGACTTCAAGTCAGGTATTAATGGAGAGTGCATTATGATCCCCCTACAGATGAGGAAATGAACAGTCAGGGACAAAATTCCAATCTTGACAAATCATAAATTTCTGAATTAAAGTTTTCTAAGACCAGTTCAGTTCAGTTGCTCAGTCATGTGCAACTCTTTGCGACCCTATGAACCACAGCACACTAGGCCTCCCTGACCATCACCAATTCCCGGAGTTTACCCAAACTCATGTCCACTGAATCGGTGATGCCATCCAATCATCTCATCCTCTGTCATCCCCTTCTCCTCCTGCCCTCAATCTTTCCCTGCATCAGGATCTTTTCAAATAAGTCAGCTTTCCGCATCAAGTGGCCAAAGTATTGGAGTTTCAGCTTCAACATCAGTCCTTCCAATGAGCACCCAGGACTGATATCCTTTAGGATGGACTGGTTGTATCTCCTTTCAGTCCAAAGGACTCTCAAGAATCTTCTCCAACACCACAGTTCAAAAGCATCAATTCTTCAGCACTCAGCTTTCTTTATAAGTTCAGCTCTCACATCCATACATGACTATTGGAAAAACCATAGCCTTGACTAGACGGACCTTTGTTGGCAAAGTAATGTTTCTGCTTTCTAATATGCTGTCTAAGTTAGTCATAAATTTCTTTCTAAGGAGTAAGTGTCTTAATTTCATGGCTGCAGTCACCATCTGCAGTGATTTTGGAGCCCAGAAAAATAAAGTCAGCCACTGTTTCCCCATCTATTTGCCATGAAGTGATGGGGACCAGATGCCATGATCTTAGTTTTCTGAATGTTGAGCTTTTAGCAAACGTTTTCACTCTCCTCTTTTGCTTTCATCAAGAGGCTCTTTAGTTCTTCACTTTCTGCCATAAGGGTGCATATCTGAGGTTATTGATATTTCTCCCAGCAATCTTAATTCCAGCTTGTGTTCATCCAGGGCAGCATTCCCATGATGCAGTCTGCATATAAGTTAAATAAACTAGGTGACATTATACAGCCTTGAAGTACTCCTTTCCCGATTTGGAACCAGTCTGTTGTTCCATGTCCAGTTCTAACTGTTGCTTCCTGAGCTGCATAGAGGTTTATCAAGAGGCAGGTCAGGTGGTCTGATATTCCCATCTCTTTCAGAATTTTCCACAGTTTATTGTGATCCACACAGTCAAAGGCTTTGGCATAGTCAATAAAGCAGAAACATGTTTTTCTGGAACTCTCTTCCTTTTTTGATGATCCAGTAGATGTTCGCAATTTGATCTCTGGTTTCTCCGCCTTTTCTAAAACCAGCTTGAGCATCTGGAAGTTCATGGTTCACATATTGCTGAAGCCTGGGTTGGAGAATTTTGAGCATTACTTTACTAGTGTGTGAGATGAGTGCAATTGTGTGGTAGTTTGATCATTCTTTGGCGTTGCCTTTTAATCTCCCCCATTCTTTAATGGAAAATGTAGCTGAAAGCTAACATGCCATTTTCACTTTGCTAAGGCCACCTCCCTTTCACAAATGTGCAGAACTGTAAATCACCTTTCTTTCCTGCTTGGTCTTTTGTGGGCCTCTTTCAGAGGCCACTGTGCATTCCTAGACCATGTCTTCATAAAAAATCTGGCAGATCTGCTCTCATTCACTGAGATTGCACTCTTGGATGGGTGTATTTTTGTTCCAAGCATTGAATAAGCATCACAGAACCCAGATTTGTTGGTAAGATTCTAGATACTTCTCCCAATAGACACTAAAAGACATTGAAGCATGCATTGACCTTGCATTTAAAGAATTTCCTCAAGTAAGATGCAAGCTTCGTAATGGATAAATCAGTCAGTGTCCAGGATCTTTGAAAAGTCTGACTATCATTACTGCTTGAGCAATGAGTGAACTGGGTTTGCTTTTATTTTCATATATCTTTTCAAGCAGTTTCCATCTGAGGCTAACATTATAAAGCCAATGTCTGAGGCATCTTTGTTTTTATTGTGGCAAGTATCTAAGCTCTCTCTTTATCTTAAGTAATCCAGTCCCTCTGAAAGATGATGCTGGGACTCTGAAAGAAAAGAAAAAAATCTGATAAGATAACAGCTTACAGTGACATCTATATAATTGCCACAGTCAAAACTCATTTCCAGCTGGGTGGGAGCTTACTTCAGGGCTGTAGCTAGGAAACAGGGAAAGCAGATAGCTGCTTCTCTTTGGCTCCAACCTTCTGAACTGTTCGTGCTTAAAAGAGAACATTTCATCCAGGAATCCTGTACTTACAGTCACACATAGATTTGCCTCTGAAGATCGAGATTTTCTTTGAAGGACAATGAGGAGGACTTTTCATCAGCGAACAGTCCCTTTTTAGATGCAACAAGAAAGTTTCTGTATAATCAGTAAATTTCCCCAATTTTTCCCCTCCAGTCATGCATTATGGAGGGTCTTCAACACCCCTACTTTGACTGAATTGTTAATCTAGGTGGTACAGTGGTAAAGAGCCCTGTGCCTACGCAGGAAATATCAGAAATGTGAGTTCGATCCCTAGGTTAGGAATATCCCCTGGGTCAGGAATATCCCCTGGAATAGTGGCAACTTACTCTAGTACTCTTATCCGAAGAATTCCATGGACAGAGGAGCCTAGCAGGCTACCGGCCATGGGATTGCAAAGAGTTGGACATGACTGAGCAACTGAGCACACAGGCACGCGTGAGGTCAGCTACATTCACACTAGTGTAGTACTGACATGTCTGCCATTGCAGGCAGCAGGAATTGTTTACATATAGTAAGACTTGTCTAGAAGCTGTTGCTATGAATTTCCATCAGGAGATTTGAGACAGCCTTTTCCAGTCCTTTTCTCTGTTCTCTCATTCCAAGGACCTCAAGATTTGCAGGTATCAAGGGTCTGCCTCAGTGCTCTAAGGTTAGGCCAGAAAAGACCTATCCATGTATTATGCAGGGCTTCCCGAGTGGTGCTAGTGGTAAAGAACACGCCTGCCAATGCAGGAGACTCAGAGTTGTATGTTCAATCCTTGGTTTGGGAAGATCCCCTGAAATAAGAAATGGCAACCCATTCCAGCTAGTATTCATGCCTGGAAAATCCATTGGACAGAGGAGCTTGGGAGGCTACAGTCCATAGTGTCACAAAGAATTGGACATAACTGAAGCAACTGAGCACACACACATGTATTATACAAGTGACAGACAATAAGGAGGAAAATTGCAATGCTTTTTTTCAGTATCTGCCCAGAACAGTTTCTGATATTCTACCTAGTGCATTCTGATTCAATGTTCAGTGTAAAGCTCAACTTTATTTCTAAATTTTGTTCATCTTCCTCTCCCCTGAATGTCCCTTTTTTTTTCTATTGCTTTTGCAGAAATCTAGGTCTCTTGTCCCTGGCCCTTCCTTCCCTCAAAGTCTTGATGGGAGAGCATTCACATCTATTCTAGAAACTGATACACAAAGCCTAGTACTGATTGGGTCAACTGAGAATGAGTTAGGACCATGCTCCCTTAAAAGGTTGAAGTCCTACAGAAAAGCCAGCATCCTTTGCTTCCACTCAGATGCCCTTCGTTCTGTCACACTAAAGTCAGTCAAGTAAAGAATTACCCAAGATAAGCCTGCAACTTCTGTGAGTGACTTAGACTGATTTAGCTTTCAGTATTTTTTTTTTTAATCACACTTTTGAAAAATACAGTATGGGGGGGAGGGGTCATGTAACTTGACCAGGCAAAAAGTGTATCAGGTTACTTGGTTTTGTGCCCTTGTGGTATGTTTTCCACTGTGATGTGAGATCCCAGAGGCCCAGGACTCTGTCTTAGTCATCTTTGTATTGACAATCTATAGAACAATCATTGGACCTCCATGAATACTCAATAAATAAGTGAAGTCACTCAGTCGTGTCTTACTCTGTGACTCCATGGACTGTTGCCTACCAGGCTCCTCCGTCCATGGGATTTTCCAGGCAAGATCGCTGGAGTGAGTTGCCATTTCCTTCTCCAGGGGATCTTCCCGGCCCAGGGATTGAGCCCAGATCTCCTGCATTGTAGGCAGATGCTTTACCATCTGAGCCACCAGGGAATATTAATTACTCAATAAATATCTGCAATATAAATCCTGAATAAGTGCAAAAGGAATACTTTATTATATAGTACTATAAAGCTATTAATAGCTACCATTTATTATTTACTAAGTTAGGAAACTGTGAAAATGATGCAAGATGTCTCAAATGCATAATTTCTCATTGCACAGAATATTCCCAACCATCTAGAAATGAGAACTATTTTATCTTCATTTTGTCATTGATAAAACATAGAGATTATGAGGTTTTTAACTTGCTTGCATTTAACATAAGGCTTCATATTGTTGGTGTTTAGCTAATTAAATATTTGTAGAAGGAAAGGAAGGAAGGAAGCAGTGAAGGAAGAAGGCAGGAAGAAAGGATCATAGTGGCGGTGACAAAGCCATTGTAATAACCAGATCTATCTTGTTCCAAAGTCTTTTCTGTTTCTAAAAATGTAAGTTGACTCAAATATTTTTAGATATATTTTTAATTTGCAAAGGCACTGGGAGCTAGGGTTGTAATAGCATAGAAAACAAAGCCTCCACCCTCAGGGAACTTCCAGTCTAATGAGAAAGACCATTAATCAACAGGAGAAATAATTCAAAATGAAATCTCATATTTTGAAAAGGGATACTTAAATATCACAAAGCATATTCTTTTGCATGACTAAATGTAAGTCAACCCTCAAGAAAGCTGTAAAATCAGAAATCTTCGTCTCCAGCAACTTCCCTCAGAGTATTTTTTCCCCTCTTTAAAGCAGGTTCAACTTCAACTAGCTCCCTCTGCCTTCTTCAAAATCCCCCTCTTCAGGGAATGTATTAACAGTATTGACACATAATGTGAATTTAAGTCATTTATTTTATTTCTTTGTGGCATTTAAACNTTCTCCCTCTTAGAACTAAGACAGATCAAACAAGACCTGGGAAGCTATACAGATGACCCAGGCAAATATAAATACATTCCAACACATTACCTTGGCCTTTGACCTGACGTGGAAGGACATTATGGTCATATTTACTCAAAGTTATCTTACCCTGAGTATACTAGGGTCTTTCACATGTCAAGTGATAAATACTCAGTAGGGGAAACTGCAGTCCCCTCCTTAGATCCTAATTGGAATTATAATGACCCTGAGCACATCTTTAAAATTAGATCAGTTTCTAATCTGTGTGTAGGCAGGACTGAAAGCAGTCCAGCAAAAAGTAATCAGCTATGCCTGGGTCTCAGCAATAATTCAGGATCCCAGTGAGAACCCCATTGCTTTTCTGGAAAGGCTAAAAGAGGTCCTACAAAAGTTCACCAATTTAGACTTACACTCTTACGAGGGACAAGTGATTTTAAAGTACAAATTCCTGTCCCAGTGTGCATCAGATATCAAAATAAAGTTAAAACAGCTACAACAGAGAACAGGAGAAGGAGGCCAGGCCCAGGAGAGGGAGAGAAGGAAAGAGACAAGGCATGCCCAGATGGTGGCTGCCCTCCATGGACCTATGGCAAACCCCAAGTCCTTAAAGGACAAGGCATGAGGCAAATGCCTAATCTGTAGACAGGCGGGGTATTGGGCCAAAGAGTGTCCAAACCGTGACAAGTCTCCTAAAATGGCTTGCTACAAATGCTGTCAATTGGGACATTGGGTGGCACTCTGCCCTCGGGACTCAAGAGGCTCGAGGTCATGTGCCAAGCCTTCCCTCACAATGGTTCAACGGGACTGAAGCGGCCCGCTCTAGCCAGTCCGCCTGTCACAGATAACCATCATAGGGCTGGGGCCAAGGGTGCAACTGGATGTAGCAGGTAGGTCTGAGAATTTCTTTGTTGACACAGGGGTTACCTACTCTGTCTTGATCTCCTACTCCAGAGCCTTCTCCTCCCAAACCTGTGCCATTTGCGGTGCTACAGGAAAAACAACTACTATAAGATTCACCCAAGCACTTCTTTGTTGCTGGGATGGACAAATATTTTCCCACCAGTTTCTGGTGGTCCCTGAGTGTCCTACTCCCTTATTGGGAAGAGATATTCTCACTAATCTGAGGACCACCCTTGTGATGGAAAGTTTTTCAGCCCCTACAGCCCTACAGCTTCTGNGTGTGAGATGAGTGCAATTGTGTGGTAGTTTGATCATTCTTTGGCGTTGCCTTTTAATCTCCCCCATTCTTTAATGGAAAATGTAGCTGAAAGCTAACATGCCATTTTCACTTTGCTAAGGCCACCTCCCTTTCACAAATGTGCAGAACTGTAAATCACCTTTCTTTCCTGCTTGGTCTTTTGTGGGCCTCTTTCAGAGGCCACTGTGCATTCCTAGACCATGTCTTCATAAAAAATCTGGCAGATCTGCTCTCATTCACTGAGATTGCACTCTTGGATGGGTGTATTTTTGTTCCAAGCATTGAATAAGCATCACAGAACCCAGATTTGTTGGTAAGATTCTAGATACTTCTCCCAATAGACACTAAAAGACATTGAAGCATGCATTGACCTTGCATTTAAAGAATTTCCTCAAGTAAGATGCAAGCTTCGTAATGGATAAATCAGTCAGTGTCCAGGATCTTTGAAAAGTCTGACTATCATTACTGCTTGAGCAATGAGTGAACTGGGTTTGCTTTTATTTTCATATATCTTTTCAAGCAGTTTCCATCTGAGGCTAACATTATAAAGCCAATGTCTGAGGCATCTTTGTTTTTATTGTGGCAAGTATCTAAGCTCTCTCTTTATCTTAAGTAATCCAGTCCCTCTGAAAGATGATGCTGGGACTCTGAAAGAAAAGAAAAAAATCTGATAAGATAACAGCTTACAGTGACATCTATATAATTGCCACAGTCAAAACTCATTTCCAGCTGGGTGGGAGCTTACTTCAGGGCTGTAGCTAGGAAACAGGGAAAGCAGATAGCTGCTTCTCTTTGGCTCCAACCTTCTGAACTGTTCGTGCTTAAAAGAGAACATTTCATCCTGGAATCCTGTACTTACAGTCACACATAGATTTGCCTCTGAAGATCGAGATTTTCTTTGAAGGACAATGAGGAGGACTTTTCATCAGCGAACAGTCCCTTTTTAGATGCAACAAGAAAGTTTCTGTATAATCAGTAAATTTCCCCAATTTTTCCCCTCCAGTCATGCATTATGGAGGGTCTTCAACACCCCTACTTTGACTGAATTGTTAATCTAGGTGGTACAGTGGTAAAGAGCCCTGTGCCTACGCAGGAAATATCAGAAATGTGAGTTCGATCCCTAGGTTAGGAATATCCCCTGGGTCAGGAATATCCCCTGGAATAGTGGCAACTTACTCTAGTACTCTTATCCGAAGAATTCCATGGACAGAGGAGCCTAGCAGGCTACCGGCCATGGGATTGCAAAGAGTTGGACATGACTGAGCAACTGAGCACACAGGCACGCGTGAGGTCAGCTACATTCACACTAGTGTAGTACTGACATGTCTGCCATTGCAGGCAGCAGGAATTGTTTACATATAGTAAGACTTGTCTAGAAGCTGTTGCTATGAATTTCCATCAGGAGATTTGAGACAGCCTTTTCCAGTCCTTTTCTCTGTTCTCTCATTCCAAGGACCTCAAGATTTGCAGGTATCAAGGGTCTGCCTCAGTGCTCTAAGGTTAGGCCAGAAAAGACCTATCCATGTATTATGCAGGGCTTCCCGAGTGGTGCTAGTGGTAAAGAACACGCCTGCCAATGCAGGAGACTCAGAGTTGTATGTTCAATCCTTGGTTTGGGAAGATCCCCTGAAATAAGAAATGGCAACCCATTCCAGCTAGTATTCATGCCTGGAAAATCCATTGGACAGAGGAGCTTGGGAGGCTACAGTCCATAGTGTCACAAAGAATTGGACATAACTGAAGCAACTGAGCACACACACATGTATTATACAAGTGACAGACAATAAGGAGGAAAATTGCAATGCTTTTTTTCAGTATCTGCCCAGAACAGTTTCTGATATTCTACCTAGTGCATTCTGATTCAATGTTCAGTGTAAAGCTCAACTTTATTTCTAAATTTTGTTCATCTTCCTCTCCCCTGAATGTCCCTTTTTTTTTCTATTGCTTTTGCAGAAATCTAGGTCTCTTGTCCCTGGCCCTTCCTTCCCTCAAAGTCTTGATGGGAGAGCATTCACATCTATTCTAGAAACTGATACACAAAGCCTAGTACTGATTGGGTCAACTGAGAATGAGTTAGGACCATGCTCCCTTAAAAGGTTGAAGTCCTACAGAAAAGCCAGCATCCTTTGCTTCCACTCAGATGCCCTTCGTTCTGTCACACTAAAGTCAGTCAAGTAAAGAATTACCCAAGATAAGCCTGCAACTTCTGTGAGTGACTTAGACTGATTTAGCTTTCAGTATTTTTTTTTTTAATCACACTTTTGAAAAATACAGTATGGGGGGGGGAGGGGTCATGTAACTTGACCAGGCAAAAAGTGTATCAGGTTACTTGGTTTTGTGCCCTTGTGGTATGTTTTCCACTGTGATGTGAGATCCCAGAGGCCCAGGACTCTGTCTTAGTCATCTTTGTATTGACAATCTATAGAACAATCATTGGACCTCCATGAATACTCAATAAATAAGTGAAGTCACTCAGTCGTGTCTTACTCTGTGACTCCATGGACTGTTGCCTACCAGGCTCCTCCGTCCATGGGATTTTCCAGGCAAGATCGCTGGAGTGAGTTGCCATTTCCTTCTCCAGGGGATCTTCCCGGCCCAGGGATTGAGCCCAGATCTCCTGCATTGTAGGCAGATGCTTTACCATCTGAGCCACCAGGGAATATTAATTACTCAATAAATATCTGCAATATAAATCCTGAATAAGTGCAAAAGGAATACTTTATTATATAGTACTATAAAGCTATTAATAGCTACCATTTATTATTTACTAAGTTAGGAAACTGTGAAAATGATGCAAGATGTCTCAAATGCATAATTTCTCATTGCACAGAATATTCCCAACCATCTAGAAATGAGAACTATTTTATCTTCATTTTGTCATTGATAAAACATAGAGATTATGAGGTTTTTAACTTGCTTGCATTTAACATAAGGCTTCATATTGTTGGTGTTTAGCTAATTAAATATTTGTAGAAGGAAAGGAAGGAAGGAAGCAGTGAAGGAAGAAGGCAGGAAGAAAGGATCATAGTGGCGGTGACAAAGCCATTGTAATAACCAGATCTATCTTGTTCCAAAGTCTTTTCTGTTTCTAAAAATGTAAGTTGACTCAAATATTTTTAGATATATTTTTAATTTGCAAAGGCACTGGGAGCTAGGGTTGTAATAGCATAGAAAACAAAGCCTCCACCCTCAGGGAACTTCCAGTCTAATGAGAAAGACCATTAATCAACAGGAGAAATAATTCAAAATGAAATCTCATATTTTGAAAAGGGATACTTAAATATCACAAAGCATATTCTTTTGCATGACTAAATGTAAGTCAACCCTCAAGAAAGCTGTAAAATCAGAAATCTTCGTCTCCAGCAACTTCCCTCAGAGTATTTTTTCCCCTCTTTAAAGCAGGTTCAACTTCAACTAGCTCCCTCTGCCTTCTTCAAAATCCCCCTCTTCAGGGAATGTATTAACAGTATTGACACATAATGTGAATTTAAGTCATTTATTTTATTTCTTTGTGGCATTTAAACATTAAAACCTAATGTCCATCTGTGGAATTCAAGGCATTAGCAATAAATCAGATGGATTTGGGACTTTCCTGGTGGTCCAGTTGTTAAGACTGTGTGTCCACTACAAGGGGTACTGGTCCAATGCCAGTTGGTTGGGGAACTAAGATCCAACATGCCGTGAGCTGTGGCCAAAAAAAAAAAAAAAAAAAAGAATTTTTTTAAAAGGAGTTGGATGGAGTTTAGGAGAAGGCAATGGAACCCCACTCCAGTACACTTGCCTGGAAAATCCCATGGATGGAGGAGCCTGGTGGGCTGCAGTCCATGGGGTCGCTAAGAGTTGGACACAACTGAGTGACTTCACTTTCACTTTTCACTTTCATGCATTGGAAAAGGAAATGGCAACCCACTCCAGTGTTCTTGCCTGGAGAATCCCAGGGATGTGGGAGCTAGTCAGCTGCCGTCTATGGGATGGCACAGAGTCCGACACGACTGAAATGACTTAGCAGCAGCAGGATGGAGTTTTATGCAGTGAGCCCTTGACTATGTCACGAATATATCACATTACACAATCATATTCTCCACTAACATGTAAACCTAAATGTGACTGAGAGAATACCATCAAAAACAGAGAATTATGATCCAACAGTTGTGATTTAGCAATTAGTTGATATTCACTCCTCAAATCTACTTTTAATCTGAGAAAGCTCAACTACCTGAAATTATGCTATCCAGAAAAAAACTGTAGTCACCACCACCTAGAGATAGCAGCTCTTTGGGTATAAACTTCCTTCAAATTTTATACATGTCTGTAAGATTACAGGTGCCTCAGATGGTAAAGAATTCACCTGCAATGCAGGAGACTCAGATTTGATCCCTCAGTCAGGAATATCCCATGGAGAGAGAGGCTACCCGCTCCAGTTTTCTTTCTTAGAGAATCCCATGGACAAAGGAGCCTGATGGGCTACAGTCCATTGGGCCACAAAAACTCAGACAAGACTGAGCAACTAACACTTTCATTTTATTTCATAAGATTACATAATAAAATTGAAATTATGGTAAATAAATAATTTGTATGCATTTTTCAACGGCTATAAATATTTAATAATGTGAATATATATTAATGTATTTAACTGGTTCTCAATTGATATTCACTTATATTATTTTCAGTTATGCTCATAAGTAGCACTGTAATGAACATCCTCATTGATAAACCTGTACACATATGTCTGATTATTTCCTTGATATACATTCTTAGAAATAATTCTCTCTACTCTTTATATGGGCTTCCCAGGTGGCACCAGTAGTAAAAACCTAGCCTGCCAATACAGGAGACCTGAGAGATATGGGTTCGATCCCTGGGCATGGAAGATCCCCTAGACAAGGGCATGGCAACCCACTGCAGTATTCTCTCCTGGAGAGCCCCAGAACATAGGAGCCTGGAAGGCTACAGTTTATAGGGTCAAAAAGAGTCAGACACAACTGAGGCGACTTAGCCTGGCACTTTTTATATGACATGTTACAAATCTTATTATTTTAAAATAAAAAGTTAAAAACTATTGTGTCTTGATCTTATATCCTGCAAAGAGAGCCCCAGAACATAGGAGCCTGGAAGGCTACAGTTTATAGGGTCAAAAAGAGTCAGACACAACTGAGGCGACTTAGCCTGGCACTTTTTATATGACATGTTACAAATCTTATTATTTTAAAATAAAAAGTTAAAAACTATTGTGTCTTGATCTTATATCCTGCAACGTTACTATATTCATTGATTAGCTCTAGTAATTTTCTGATGGAGTCATTAGGACTACGTTTTCTCTGTAGAGGATCATGTCATCTGCAAACAGTGAAAGTTTTACTTCTTTTCCAATTTGGATTCCTTTTATTTATTTTTTTTTTTCTCCCATATCTAAGCTTTGTGTAGGGAGGTTGGAAAGTTCACACTGGAGAATGGTGACCTGTCATGCATCTTGAGAAACTTGCTATCAGGCTGCATTCCTGAGAGCTTGTGTGATAGGAACTCATGTCTCTCGATCCTCCAAGTGTCTGCAGAGTGGGGGTCTGCAGGGGCTTTCTCATGCATTCGCAGCTGCCCCCTTTTCTCTAAAGCAGCTGACTCATTAGACAGAACATCCCTAATCCATCTTTGCTGGAAAACATCACTGAACACCCAAGGGAAACTTCTCTCAGGCTCTTCTCTTCAGAATGCTTTTGAAGGTTAACATGTACATAGTGTTAGTTCATCACTAGTATATGAATAGTATATTGACCCTGTGAGACCTTGATGTGCTTCTTAGGATTACATAGTAACTAAGCGGGAATATTCTACAGCTTTTCTTATTTAATGGCCATTCCCCTGAGCATTCCAAACAAAATGTTACCATTCTTTGAATTGGTCTCTGCTGGTCCCTCTCTTACAGATAGGGTGAGGATAAAGGGATCTTACAGAAACAGCAAGGTCTGGAATGGAGGGAAACGACTGTTCAGTAGACTCTGCATGGGTATAGATTTTCCTGAGCCAGGAGAGATGGTAACCTATTGTTCATCATAGCTATGTGGCATTTAGTAGGCGAGATCGAGGTCGGAGTTAAAATATCCGTTTGTTCAGAAACCACAGTGGCCCTAAGCCACTGTTATCGGTGTCTTTTCATGGGCTCCTGATGTCCTGCAGAAATGCTATCAGCTCCCTTCTCACCCAGTTTCTCATACCTGATATGAACAAGCAGCTTTAAAGTCTTGGGTAATCAGAGCCTCATGGCCTGAGACATCGAGATGCTGGAGGGGATACCTTTAGTGACTGACCTGTTTTTGACCAGCTCTGTGAATAGTTTTGTTCTGAAATGGATTCTTTTAAAAGGGGTCTCATAGAATGGATGGTAGGTTTAGAGGGTAACACTCAATTCTAAATAAAGGAACATCGTGGAGAACAAAACGTAAACCAACAGGCCCTGCACGACCTCAGTGTAGGCGCTAATTTACAAGTGGACAGCAGTGTACCAATGTGGGAGATTTGGGGACCAATGAGAAAAACTATCCCAGCAGGTGGTCCTTAGGTCCACACAATGTGGGTCTGAGCCTGAGAGTGAGACTCGGGGGTCTCAGCAGGCAGCAGAAATGGGGAGACTGGAGTTACTGCCTGGGTTTTGCAACTCCAGCCCCAGTTAACTTAGGCAAGTCACTAGAGTAACCTTTCATGACTCTCTCATCCCCTGAAACGCAGGTCGATGGTCAAGATCAGACTTCCTTCATCAGGCATGGGTGTCAGAATTTCTAGGGCTAGGCACTAGGCTTTAAGGTCCTTAAGTGTGTGTGCTGGACGTTCTCCTCACTGAAGTTCCCCCGCCTGCCCCCGCAGCTCCCAGGTGGGAGGCCAGCAAGGCTCATCTTCATGAGAAATTCTTAGTAATCATGCCAGGACAACAGGCACCAGCCAGAACCATCCCAGGAGAGCCAGAATAATCACCTGATTCTTAGGTCATTGATCTAGATCTTTTCCAGGCAAGAGTACTGGAGTGGGGTGCCATTGCCTTCTCCAGATCTAGATCTTAGTATTTTTTAAAGAGGCATTCCAAGCTCTTTGACCAGTTTCAGTTCAGTCCACTCAGTAGTGTCCGACTCTTTGCAACCCCATGGACTGCAGCATGCCAGCCTTCCCTGTCCATCACTAACTCCCTGTTTGACCATTTTATGCCTCTCCCTTGTAGGTCAAATGAGACTGGTCATTAACAACCTGCCTCGGACCACATGTAAATTAATGGTGCTATGCTGAGCTTTACAAGCAAAAACCACTGACGACTATTATTTGATTGGATCTTCCTTATGAATTCCAAGCTACTTTATCATTTTTAAGAATTTTCTAGCTGTTTTGTTCCCCTGCAGAGAGAAAATAAAGAGTAAGTAGTGATTAAAAAAAGTGGCTTACTCTCATTAAGTCACTTTGGGTGATGGTGAAATCTCTACCAGCATTTCATTGGGAAGAGGTTACATGAATTGAATGGAATGTCTGTCCTCTTACACCTCACCCTCCAGGGAGAAACCTAGTGTCTGAGTGACTCCTTGGTGCATTTGCTGATTATCAGACAGAAATATGAGTATTTCCATACTCTGGTGATCCTGGGCTGATTTTCAAAGACATCTGCCTTTGAGATGAGATGGAAGTTCATTTAGTAGCAGATTTGCTGGGTTGCTTTGAAAACTTCTCATCCTAAAGAATATGGATTCTGATACATTTTTTAAAGCTTTATCTGTATACTTTCATAAAAGGTGCCTATTTAATGGTTCATATATCTATAGAGTTGGACAACCATCATCACAGTCTCATCCTAGAACATTTTCATCATTTCAAAGAGAAACTTCATGCCCACATGCAGTTACTTCTAATACAATACCTGGTTCTATGCAGAAAATAAATGTTTTTACTGCCACTTTCAGTAATGGCCTTGCTCCCTGCTGTGTTGATATTAAAGAGAGTTGTGAGTTTTAAAGAAATTCATATGAACACTTGTTATCCCTGGCCCAGTGCTGTCTAAGGGCAGTGAACTGACTTGCTTCCCCCACTTCCCCCTGTTTACTGAACGATGGAGGGAAATGGTGTTTCTTGGAGAGAAATGAGTTCCTTCAGAACTCTTTTTCTTTTAAAGTATAGGGCACAATATTTTAAAACCCTGACTTAGTTTTTTAGAGCAGTTTTAGGTTCACAGTGAAATGGAGCACAAGGTCCAGAAAGATTCCATATACCCCCCAGCCACACACATATCAACATCTCCCACCAGAGTGGAACATTTGTCCCAGGTGATGAACCTACATGGACACCTCCTTATCACCTGAAGTCCATATTAGGGTTCACACTTGGTGGTGTACATTTCATGGGTTTGAACAAATGTAGAATGACGTGATCCAGCATTGCAGTATCACACACAATATTTTCACTGCCCTGAAAATCCTCTATGCTCCCCCTATTTATCCCTGCCTCCACTTTTAACCCTTGATTAAACCAGTGTTNACTTCACTCTGTGTAATAGGCTCCGGTTTCATCCACCTCATTAAAACTGATTCCAATGTATTCTTTTCAATTAAATAAATTTATATTTTAAAAAGTTATTTATTATAAGAAGTAAAAATAAATAAAACTTCTTGAGTTACAATGAAAAAAAAAAAAAACTATTGTGTCAAATTCTATCTACACAGGTATGCACATATACACACAGCTAGGCAATGGCACCCCACCCCAGTACTCTTGCCTGGAAAATCCAATGGACGGAGGAGCCTGGTGGGCTGCAGTCCATGGGGTCACTAACAGTCGGACAGACTGAGCGACTTCACTTTCACTTTTCTCTTTCATGCATTGGAGAAGGAAATGGCAACCCACTCCAGTGTTCTTGCCTGGAGAATCCCAGGGACGGGGAAGCCTGGTGGGCTGCCGTCTATGGGGTCACACAGAGTCGGACACGACTGAAGTGACTTAGCAGCAGTTAGCAAGTGTTTTCTTACAATTTTCTAATCAGTTCTTCCAGTGAATGTTCTTAATGCCCTTCATTAACACTTCTGAAAGAATCTAATGAGTAATGTTGAATTTGGTTCATAGGAAATATTCAGAAATATAATGAATAAAAGAATATATGAATAGAACACTTCTGTTTACAGTAAATGGTCTACTTGAAATCTACCTCTGTGTCTACCTCCATTTAAACTCATGCCTCTTTTTTTCCCCACATGAATAGCAATATATAAGACCAGTAACTTGAAGTTATGTTTTCTCTCTGCTTGCAACCCAACTCCCTGCATAGCTCCACTAATGGAAAATTAGTGACACAAAATTACTGCAACTGAGGTCACACACTGTAGCTATTTAACCCCTCTGTTGGGACAAAATCTGGGTCATTATGTTAGAAATTGTCTGTTCTACATAGAGTTCCTATCTGAGAATTTCTTACATTGATTTTATATTAAAAAGGCTTTTTAATAGAACCTCTGACCCACTCCATAAGATGAAAAATAAGTATTATCACAACCTTTATGATACCTTTAAAATCTCTTTGGGACTCTAAGCTGTGAGTAGCCTGCAAACTATTTAAAATTCTTTTTGACAGTGTCAAGTGAAAAAACTATGCAGTGGCTCTAGAAGCCAAAGGACAACACTTATGGTTTCATTGGCCCTTGAATGGAAGCCCTTGTACTTTGAGAAATATTTCACTTTTTGTCCTATTATTTTCTGAATTTGATATGTCAAACCTGTAGCCATTATGCAACCTTCTTTATTTCTTTCTTTTGCCTCTTATTATTAAAGAATTATTTACATATTCACTGAAAGAAGTACAGTGAGAAGTGACTATTTACCCTGAAAAAATAATAGTATGTTTACTCATTTCTCTTCTTTTTGCCTTTTTAGATGAGATTCAGGGTTTCAGATGTTCTACAAGTCAGATATATATTGCTGACTTGTATTTAATTTATCTTGTTATTAAAATGTTCTTGCAGGATCAAAGCAACTTTTTTTCATTTCTGATGATTATCCAGCAGTAGAAGAAATCCATATGTGGCTTTAACAGTTAAAATAATTAAGACGCCAACATGCCAAGAAATAAAGAAATAACCTTCACAGAGGTATGCTGTGGTGTATTTGAAGAGATTTTTTTTTTCTCCCTAGATTAAAACTTTTCTGCTAAATTGGAGCACTTATTTTCTCCCCACCAAAATGAAGCAAGGAGCAAAATGTTATCATCCTCTCAGTGAGGGTGATAGTACCAGAGTTATACTATGTAAGAAACTAAGACACTGAGTTATTCTTTCTTACTGATATGTCACCTTCCTCCAGTTTTCACAGGCAAATTGCCTGACTAATAAGTCCTTAGGTCTAGTCCCAGCTGGTCTATAGTTCACTGGAGGTGACCTTGGAAAAGTCATTTAAATTCTTTTAACCTTGATTTTCCAATGTTGTAGTTAGCATAAACAATCTTTAGAGTTTACTTTGATTTTCATCTGATGTTATAGTATACTAAATATACTATACTACATTATGCTATAGTACTCAACATTCAGAAGGTCAACAGTAGAACTCAACATGCAAAAAATGAAGATCATGGCATCTAGTCCAATCACTTTATGTCAAATAGATGGGGAAACAATGGAACCAATTACATACTTTATTTTCTTGAGATCCAAAATCACTGTAGATGGTGACTGCAGCCATGAAGTTAAAAGACACTTGCTCCTTGGAAGAAAAGGTATGACCAACCTAATCAGCCTATTAAAAAGCAGAGACATTACTTTGCCAACAAAGGCCCATCTAGTCAAAGCTATGGTTTTTCTAGTAGTCATGTATTGATGTGAGAGTTGGACTATAAAGAAACTGAGCACTGAAGCACTGATGCTTTTGAACTATGGTGTTGGAGAAGACTCCTGAGAGTTCCTTGGACTGCAAGGAGATGAAACCAGTCAATCTTAAAGGAAATCAGTCCTGAATAGTCATTGGAAGGATGGATGCTGAAGCTGAAGCTCCAATACTTTGGCCACCTGATGCAAAGAGCCTACTAATTAGAAAAGCCCCTGATGCTGGGAAAGATTGCAGGCAGGAGGAGAAGGGGATCACCAACTCAAAGGACATGAGTTTGAGCAAGCTCCAGGAGATGGTGATAGACAGGGAAACCAGGCATGCTGCAGTCCACAGGGCTGCAAAGGGTTGGACATGACTGATCGACTGAACAACAACAGTATACTATAGTATATTTAGTATACTATCAGATTAAAATAAGATCAAAGTAAACCTTAAAGATTGTTTATGCTAACTTCAGTATTTGAAAATCAAGGTTAAAAGAATTTAAGTAACATTTCCAAGGTCATATCCAGTGAATTACAGATCAACTGGGACTAGAACTAAGGACTTTTTAGTCAAGTGATCTGCCCTTATTTAGTAGATATCTATTTTTACTCCTGCCCAGAATTCATCCATTCTTCTTCCGATCACTTTATGCATTTTGCCACTAGAAAATTACCCTTCATTTTACTTTCACTGTATTCTGCTAGGGTTGTTCACTCCACCCCTTGCTTCAGAAGCAGACCTTTGACCATCTGAGGGATACTGAATGAAACCAGAAAATAAGGCCAACTAAGTAGAAGAGAGACTCAAGAGAGACAAAACAGTTCCTGTATCCAGGAACTGTTGCTGTATCCAGTCATGTCTGAAGATAGAATACCTTGGAAAATCTCAGTTATATAGTCCGACAAGTGTTTTCTTTTTGTTTAATTCTGAAGCAAAGGTATCTGTTTGAATGTTTTTGGAAGCAAGAAAAAAATTACTGCAAATGGCTTAAATAATACATATACTATATTGGCTCACATAGCTAAAAAATACAAAGAAGAACTTCAGATTTGTTTCACGTGAGTGTTTAGTGATGCTATCAAGACCCATTTCCTTTTGATTTCTCTTAGCTGATTTCCATAATAACTGCTTTTTATAAAGTCTGGCTTTTTCATAATAACAAGATGGCCAGTTGTCATCTGATTTACATGTGTCCTTGTCTAATGAAGGAATAATCCTACTTGGTAGTAAGTTTGTCAGAAAAGCACTTTAAAAAAAAAGTGTCACATTTATGTCTTATTAACCAAGTTTTATGTAATACTCATTCTTACACATCCCCTTTGGCCAGAGGAATGCTAAGATTGACAGACTAAGAAATAGACCTCTGTAAGCAGTAACTGTGGCCGATGGTTAATCAAATCTGAACTCACACCCAGATAGTGAAGTGGATCAATCTATCTGCATTTCATGGGGATACCACGAGGAAAGCGTGACAGAGATGTTGGGAAGACAACCACAGTGTCCTCTATAGCCAGGTAGGTATGAGTGCTTTGCTGTTTTCAGTTTCCAGTTTCCACTTTTATTCAAAGGTCATAAGACAGATCTGGGAGAGAAACTGAAAAATTGCACTTGCTCTATTTTCTCATTCCCCTTCTTGTGACATGGAGCTTCAGGAAACCAAAATAATCTAAATGAGACTAAGTAGAAAAAACCTAAACAGAAAGAAGTTTTCCAGAATGCAGAATGGAAACCAAGTAAGAAAAAATTCTTGGAATCCTAAAGCTGAGGTCAGTCCTTGGGTCTTCTCCCTACCTTTTCCCTTGTACCACCAGGATCCTCTGATAGATCCTAGCAAATTTTCAGATTTCAGGTAGTCTCAAATCCTAGTAGCATTTGAAAGTAAACCTTTTATTATATAATTGATTAACAATCAACTATATATAGTTGATTAGAGTTGATTAACAATATTGTATTGGTTTCAAATGTATAGCAGAGTGATTCAATTATACAAATACAAATATATGTATCTATTCTGGCATCATCAAGATTGCCAGAAGAAATATCTGTAATCTCAAATTTGCAGGGGACACCACCCTTATGGCAGAAAGTGAACAAGAACTAAAGAGCCTCTTGATGAAAGTGAAAGAAGAGAGTGAAAAAGTTGGCTTAAAGCTCAACATTCAGAAAATTAATCATGGCATTCAGTCCCATCACTTCATGGCAATAAATGGGGAAACAGTGGAAACAGTGGCTGACTTTATTTTTTTGGGGCTCCAAAATCACTGCAGAAGGTGACTGCAGCCATGAAATTAAAAGACGCTTACTCCTTGGGAGAAAAGTTATGACCAACCTCGACAACATACTTAAAAAGCAGAGACATTACTTTGTCAACAAAGGCCTGTCGAGTCAAGGCTATGGTTTTTCCAGTAGTCATGTATGGATGTGAGAGTTGGACTATAAAGAAAGTTGAGTGCTGAAGAATTGATGCTTTTGAACTGTGGTGTTGGAGAAGACTCTTGAGAGTCCCTTGGACTGCAAGGAGATCCAACCAGTCCATCCTAAAGGAAATCAGTACTGAATATTCATTGGAGGACTGATGTTGAAGCTGAAACTCCAATACTTTGGCCACCTGATGCGAAGAGCTGACTCATTTGAAAAGATCCTGATGCTGGTAAAGATTGAAGGCAGAAGGAGAAGGGGACGACAGAGGATGAGATGGTTCGATGGCATCACTGACTCAATGAACATGAGTTTGAGTAAACCCTGGGCATTGGTGATGAATAGGGAGGCCTGGCATGCTGCAGTCCATAGGGTAGTAAGACTCGACTGAGTGACTGAACTGACTGTTTTTAAAATTCTTTCCCATTTAGGTTACTACAGGGTATTGAGTAGAGTTTACTGTGCTATACAGAAAGTCCTTCTTAGTTCTTTATTTTAAATATAGCAGCATGTATATGTCAACCCCAAACTCCATATATATCCCTCTCCCTGTCCCACCATTCCCCCCCAGGAACCATAAATTTGTTCTCTTAGTCTATGATTCTGTTTCACTTTTATAAATAAATTTATTTGTAACATTTTATGATTCTACATAAAAACGATATCATATATGATATTTGTCTTTCTCTGCCTGACTTACTTCACTTAGTATGATAATCTGCAGATTCATCCACTTTGTTGCAAATGCCATTATTTCATTCTTTTTAATAGCTGAGTAATACTCCATTACACACACACACACACACACACACACACACACACCATCTTCTTTTTCTATTCATCCATCAATGAATATTTAGATTTTTCTCATGTCTTGGCTATTGTAAACAGTGGTACAATTAATATAAAGGTGCATGTATCCTTTCAAACCATGTTTTTCTCCAGATGCCCATGAGTGGGAATGTTGGATCATATAATAGCTCTATTATTAGTGCTTTAATGAACCTCCATACTGTTCTCCATAGTGGCTGTACCAATTTATATTCCTGCCAGCAGTGTAGGAAATTTCTCTTTTCTCCAAACCCTCTCCAGCGTTTATTATTTGTAGTCTTTTTGATAATGGCCATACTGACTGTGTAAGCGGACATCTTATTGTATTTTGATTTGCATTTCTCTAATAATTAAGATGCAGAGTGTATTTTCATGTAGATTTTCTTTGGAAAAATGTCTGTTTAGGCCTTCCACTTACTTTTTCATTGGGCTTTTGTTTTTGTTTTTTAGTCACATGAGCTGTTTGCAAATTTTGGAGATTAATCCTTTGTTGGTAGCATTATTTGCAAATATTTTCTTCCATTGTGTGGATTATCTTTCATTTTGTTTCAGGTTTCCTTTGCAGTCCAAAAGCTTTTGAGTTTCATTAGGTCCCATTTGTTTATTTTAGTTTTTATTTTCATGACTCTAGGAAATGAATCAAAAAAGATATAGCTAAATAGACATGCTTACTTTTGCCTTCAGACCCAATTCATCTTCTGTGGGACAGCTCTTGGGGTGTAGGGTGTCCATAAGGAGCCATGTTGTTCCAGTTAACCTGAACTCCTGACCTGAGTAGCTTTATACAGCTCACAAGAATTTTAACCAAGGGATAAAGATAAACTCTTATTCTTAGGAACGAGATCCATAAAATTACATCAAGTAGAGAGACAGAATAGCTGAAGTTATGGTAGAGCAGAATTCACAGATTATATAGAAGAAATTAAGCTGCGGAAAAAAGAATAAAGAAGACATACTAGACATCCATTGAAAGGTAAGGAGAAGGGATCTTGTGGTACTGGAAGGAGAAAGATTTTAAAAAGGACCTGACCAAAGGGTTTCTAAAAATTATTAATAATGTAATTTCTAAGAATTACAGTTGGCGTGAAAGTGAAGTCGCTCAGTCGTGTCCGACTCTTTGCTACCTCGTGGACTGTAGCCCACCAGGCTCCTCCGTCCATGGGGTTCTCCAGGCAAGAATACTGGAGGGGGTTGAAATTCTCAAAATAACTCCACATTTATCTTCAGTTCAGTTCAGTTCAGTCACTCAGTCATGTCCCACTCTTTCCGACCCCATGAATCACAGCAAGCCAGGCCTCCCTGTCCATCACCAACTCCCAGAATTCACTCAAACTCATGTCCATCGAGTCAGTGATGCCATCCANAAAGGATCAGAGAAATCACCATTTAAAGAGTGAGTGTGTCATTTCTGAGCCACAAAAACACATAAGACAGGATTATACACACATATGGAAAGAGAGATGGACAAACTATGCCTTAGAATTTTGAAACAAGACAAAAGGGAGGTAAAATAGTACAAAATTATCTCTACCCACTATGTTTTATTTTGGATACACACAGACTTTGGGGTATAAACCTGTACTTGTGTGATAACACTGCAATCTTCACAAGCAAATCCAGGCATTTTTCTCTGGATAAATATTTTCTTTAATTCCAATACATTCCTTGGCAAAATATAAAATAATGTTCCTTATAGACCAAGAGTCCACTTGATGAGCACATATGAAAATGTCTTGCTCCCAAGACCCAGGGAACCTGGGCATTCAATTCCTGTAGCCTACAAGCTGATTCCTTGGACTCTGCCTCTCCAGACACTTGCCAGTATGTAGATGGCTGGTGTTAATTTCAGATGGGGAAATCTACTAATGCTGTCCTCAACCCGGCAAACAAGGTCAGACATTTGTAAGAGCTGTAGCCCTCCAGGAAAACATTTGCCACTTTATTCTCTCTGGTGTTTTTTTTTTTTTTTTTTAATTCTGTCTAGAGATTTATTTTTAAAAATGTACATGTATCAAAGATAATGAAAAATGTTCCCATGTCTAAATTTTCTATGATTCCCAATCACTGAAAATGTGGAGAGCTTCCTTAGTTTGATTAGAGAGCAGACTGTCATCAGGCTGAAAAGCATCAGCTGTCTGAAGGAGAGTTGAAATCACTCTACTTTCAGGTCAGTTCATCAGACTGGCCTTTTAGGTTCTTAGAGAACTCATTCCAATAAAACTTGTGAAATGGGTGACAGATCTTTAAACACCTCCTAATTCTTTACCCTCCTCCATGTCCTGTGATGCTTCTCTCCTCCTTATGTTTTTATCCTCTTCCATAACTCTTATAATCTGATCAAAATTAACCAGTATTTCTTAATCAGCAATTAGGCACAGAATGGTTCTAGTTATTATGGGAAAATAAGGTCATTGCCCTTAAAGAGCTTTTAATTTAGATGAGGAGACAAGATATTTACCAAAAAAAGAAAAACAAGTATAATAACAGAAGGTGAAAAGCTACTATTGTGTATCTGTTCAGCACTTTGTTTCCTACTTGCAGTTTGTTAAGACATCCAGTGGTAGCAATCAGAATTCATAGCCAGCACAGTCTGCCTTAATCCACTTGTCACTAACATGGAAACTTACAGAAAGAAGATTCAGAAGTGGCTCCAAGGTACTGAGCTTGGATGACAAAAGTCAATTACTGCATTATTCAAAAAGATAGAAAATAAACAAGGGAACATTTTTTGGAAGGAAAATGAATCTGTAAAAGAACTGCTCAGATAATGTTTCTCACTCATCTATTCAAAAATAAAAAATAAAAAGGCTGTGATGTCTTGCTGTTGGATTGTTGAGTTTGGTAGACCAAAATCTTACTTGTAGCAGTTATTGTGCTAGGCAACAGAGACATAAGATTTAATAAATTATACTCTCTACCCTGAACCTTGGCATAAGTAGAAGAAGGTCATGAATAGATGGATTCCTTGAGGAAAAAGACTGTTACAGATTAAGTGAAGGTGAATTATTATGGAGCAAGCACATTCGCCTTCTGAATCAGCATCCATCAGTGGAGAACAGTCACCAAAATGAAAGCAGTGGCAGGATTCTGTGGCTCTTTGCTTGCTGTGACAGCACACAAAAGCCTGCACATTAGGCTCCAGAAGAGGGACCCTGGTCAAAGGTCTGGGGGCTCCTAAACTCCTTGACTGGGGACCTTGTCCCCAAGCTTAATCCAGAATTGAAACACTCCTTAACTGAGAGAACACCCTCCCCTTTGGTGATTAAAAAACTGAGGTCCAAACATTAAGAATACAACTATAAAACTAGTAGAATTACTGTGCCATCAATCCAGTATTCACAGTCATGAGAATTTTAGTGCCTCCACTGGTATCATCAGGGACTAGAGTTCAAACCACTGAGCATGTAATGTGGTTAGTTAGTCAACTTGGTAGAACCACTCTGAACTCTCATTGCAATCCTCTGCAGGACTGTATGCCTTTAAATATCAGTATAACGAGTTTCTCTGAAGCTTTGTAGCAGCCAGTCTAGAGAGAATCAGTCTTGTAAAAGTTAACCCTAACTTTCAGATGTCAAAAGAACAGAAATCTGCTTTGGGAAACACTAACCTTAGGAGACAGGGTTCAGAGCCACAGAGTTAAAGAGAGAGATGAATTTCAAGTAAAATGATATTTAAAATGCTAGATGTTACTGAATCTATTGCCAATATCCACTGACTCAAGAAAAAGCAAGAAAATTCCAGAAAAAAAATCTACTTCAGTTTCATTGACTATGCTAAAGTCTTTGACTGTGTGGATGACAACAAACTGTGAAAAATTCTTAAAGAGATGGCAATCCCAGACCACCATACCTGCCTCCTGAGAAACCGTTTACAGGTCAAGAAGCAACAGTTAGAACTGGACATGGACTGACTGACTGGTTCCGAATTGGGAGAGGAGCAGATCAAAGCTGTATATTGTCACCTTGCTTATTTAATTTATATGCATAGTACAGCATGCAAAATGCCAGGCTGCATAAAGCACAAGCTGGAATCAAGACTGCCAGGAGAAATATCAATAACCTCAGATATGCAGATGACACCACCCTTATGGCAGAAAGCGAAGAGGAGCTGAAGAGCTTCTTGTTGAAGGTAAAAGAGGAAAATGAAAAAACTGGCTTAAAACAACATTCAAAAACCTAAGATCATGGGATCCAGTCCTATTACTTCATGGCAAGTAGATGGGGAAACAATGGAAACAGTGACAGACTTCATTTCCTTGGGCTCCAAAATCACTGATGACAGTGACTGGAGCCATAAAATTTTAAAATGTTTGCTCCTTGGAAGAAAAGCTATGACACAAACCTAGACAGCATATTAAAAAAACAGAGACATTACTTTGCCAGCAAAGGTCCATATAGTGAAAGCTATGGTTTTTCCAGTAGTCATGTATGAAAGTGAGAGTTGGACCATAAAAAAGGCTAAGTGCCAAAGAATTGATGCTTTTGAACTGTGGTATTAGAGAACACTCTTGAGAGTCCCTTGGACTGCAAGGAGATCAAACCAGTCAGTCTGAAAGGAAATCAATCCTGAATATTTTTTGGAAGGACTGATGCTGAAGCTGAAGTTCCAAAACTTTGGCCACCTCATGCGAAGAACTGACACTCTTAGAAAAGACCCCGATTCTGGGAAATTTTGAAGGCAGGAGAAGAGGATGACAGAGGATAAGACAGTTGGATGGCATCACTGACTCAAAGGACACGAGTTTGAGCAAACTCTAAGAGATGGTGAACGACAGGGAGGCCTGGCATGCTTTAGCCCATAGGGTGGCAAAGAGTCAGACATGACTGTGTGACTGAATGACAACAACTGAATCTGCAGAGAGAATGAAATATAAAAAAAGATGTAAGATTTAAGATAGGGGATATTAGTGTCTATATTTCAATAGAGTTACACAATCAGAAATCAGATTTAAAGTTGTTGGACTTCGCTGGTGGTCAGGTGGTTAAGAATCTGCCCACCACTGAAAGAGGCACAGGTCTGATCCCTGGACCAGGAAGATCATACATGCCAAAGAAAAACTAAGCCCAGGCACCACAACTACTGAAGCCCACAAGAGCTGTGCTTTGCAGCGAGAGAAGCCACCTCAATGAGAAGTAGCCCACATTCACCCCAACTGGAGAAAGCCCATGTGTAGCAACCTTGACCTAGTGCAGCCAAAAAAATAAATAATTTTTAAAACTTTAAATAATTGTTAAAAAATGAAGATGCTCAAATGGTTTCTAGTTCTGCTGATGAGTCACCCATGTGTTAACTTAAAGGGCATCATGGTACTTATATAAGTGTTTTCATTTGATTAAGGCTAATTTTATGACTATACTCTTGACTCATGGATTATCTCTAATGGTGATCAAGCCAAGCTAAGAGAGTCATCTTTTTCTATTACCCTTCACATTTCAACATCATTCTGTTCCTCCTATTTCAGACAGTTCTGTCTCTACAAAACAGCATCCGTACACATCTTTTCTCCCCTCTCACTCCAAGCCTGATCGGTTAGAACAATTGTGGCCAAAATCAGTGGTGGACAAACTGAATGGGGATTTTCCTCTCTTCTTGGGAAATCATGTGCAAGTGTTAGTCAGTCATATCCGACTCTGTGACCCCATAAACTGTAACTTTGCTAGGCTCCTCTGTCCATTCAATTCCCCAGGTAAGAATACTGGAGTAGGTAGCCATTCCCTTCTTCAGGGGATCTTCTCTATGCAGGGACCAAACCCAGACCTCCTGCATTGCAGACAAATTCTTTACAGTCTGAGCAACTAGGGGAGCAGGAAATTATGTATCTAACTTCAATAGCTACAAAAGAAGGAAGCAGGCAAAAGTGAATTGACTTTTTTTTTTTTCCTTTTTTACAGGCTAAGCAAGTTACAACTGTAATTTTACTTTTGTAACACTTTTTAAAGTACAACATTCAGGCACCAAATGAGGAAGCAGGTACAGAAAGTTTCAGAACATTGCAAAATCAGAAGAAAGGTCAATGACTATACCAACATTAAACAGTCAGATGTTTCTGATCCTTTTTAGTTTCTTCAACTTCTCTGTTAATACCATGCAGTTGAAAAATGGCTTGTTTTCAGGATGCCAAACCATCGCATCCTAGGATTTGTCTCTCTTTGGTGGATTTGTCTTTGTCTTTTTTCTTTTTTTCAGTTCTGGATATTTCCATTTTGAGACTTGATGACCTTCTTCAGTATATGTCAAGGCAATGTGACAACAATAGCCCAGGTATTTGAGTGCCAACATCAGTCAAAATAATAGCCTGGTATCATGAAGAGACTTTAAACCAGTTGAATGGTTGTTTTTTCCCTTCACTTTTCAACTTATTATTCAAAAAGCACACACATCCCTGCAGATCATTTCTTATATGAAACATTTATTAAGTTTCATTATATTAAGCAGAGAAAGTTAACACTGCCTGTTTCCTAATGCAGATCTTTGGTTATACTATTGGAAATCTCAGCACAGGGTAAGTCTACAGATTTTCCTTAGTTTATTTCTGGGACTCAGGCAACATTAACTAGAGCCAATAATAATTTTATTCAGAGAACAAACGTATGGTCTAATTCACACCATTTTTTCCTCAAGATTAAAAGATATGTTTTTTTTTTTTAAATACAAGCCTTTGAACACAATAGGTTTTTGGATTTTTTTTTTTTTAAATATTCTTTGACTACAGAACACCATTCATCCTGTTGTAGCACGCCTTGCCAAATTGAAGGTCACAGGCTCCTAGCATGCTAAAGCGGGAACTCATGAATACATATGGAACAGACATTCAGTGGCAGAGATGGAGATTGCTGGGCCCAGATGGGCCTGTATTCATTGTGAAACACATGCCTGGGAAGATCACCCACTCTTTTCCCTTCATTCTCTTGCTCTAAATAGCTTTTCCCTATTAACATTGACTACTAAAATTAAGTGTTGTTCCAAAGAGTCCATTTAAGGCTTTTTCTTAAAAGGAAAATGTTTATATTACGAGGAGAATCATGATCTGAAAAATTCAAACATCTGTTCTCTTCAAATGATTCCTGTATCCCACTTATCCTACTTCAGAAAACTTTCTAGTTGCACTGCCATTGTTGGCCCTCAACACTTCCTACCTGGAATAAAATTATTGCAATAGTTCACTTCTTGATTCCCTAGCCTTACCTCTATACATATATGTCAGGGTGTGCCACTGAAGTTGGTATCATGCCTGAGAGAAGCAAACTTCTTTCTTGGGTTCATCTTTTAGCACATCTCTAAAATACTCCTTTCTCTTTCTGTCTACTGACAATTTTTCTATTAATTCCTTAGAAATCAGCTCTAATACTGGGAAGTGAGTTTTGTAAAATTCTATTTTTAGGGGCATATGTACAATTCTGTTCTAGTGTTTGACCTCAGAAAATAATTTTTTCCTATTTTCTTTTGTGACTTTGGTAAATACTCAGATAATGTAGCTATAAACTAATTACTGAATCTAGAGAAAGTATTTCTAATACTTATACCCTTAACAAGTGATTATACACATAAATCTCTGCTTTACGCCCATGGAATGCCAGGCTCTCTGATGGCAACATTTCTGCAATATCATTCCTGAAGACTATAGTATCTTCCTCCCTTGATCCACTCAGTAAAACTATTTCAGTATATGTTGTCTGACAGACCAGGAAGAGTCAGTTTCCATTATTTCAGGCATTTAGAAACTTTATTTATACCATAATTTTATATATATATATAAATAATCCTGAATTTTGAAATTTAAATTTGCCCATGTCTTCTTCCACCAAGGCCTGTGTTATCTTTCAACTCTCATGTATTATGTCAGGAATACTGTTGTCTCATGATAAGATTTTAATATCTGCATTGAATAAATCTATAAACCAGTGTTATTGTATGAACTTGTAGCAGTTCAAGTATTTTAGATAGGTCATGAGCTCTGAACGTAGGTTTGAAACATGGCATATGTGGCAATATGATTAAGGATTTTTACCAGGAAGGCCAAAAAGAGCATAGAAACTCAGCAAAAACTATAAGGTTAAATCTACTGAGGCTAATGGGAAAATTATTATCTTCTAAAACATAGCACAAGTTCCTGTTCTGAATTTTCATGTATAGTACAGATACATACACATGTATGAGCATGCACACACACACACACACACACACTCAATACAGATGTCATTAGCTTTCTTTTAGTTACTAGTGTCCATAAATAGGTCCAATATCATATTGCCCATATGCAGAAAGACAGAACTATACAATGGCTGAATTTATAGATTTTGGAGTCACACTGGCATTATTCAAATTTGGCTCTGCCATTTTTATATATAAGATTTCTGTTGCAGTTAATGGTAATAACAATAATCACTATACCAGAGTATATTGTTAGGATTAAACTAAATAGTATAAAATCATTCTAGCCATTCTTGAAAATGAACAGGATTCTGGGATTCATACTATGCGATTTCAAAACTTATTATAAAGCTATAGTATGATAGTCACATAATGATAGACATCAAAATCAATGGAATAGTCAGAAGCAAACTCACACTTATACCATCAAATGAGTTTTGACAAAGATAATAAGCCAATACAATGGATGAACCTTGACTCATACCTCAAACCATCCACAAAAGTTACCTGAAACTGATCATAGACCTAAATAAAAGAGATAAAAATATTAAGACTTAGAAGAAAACAAGGAAGAAAATTCTTGTGATGTTGAATTAGGGAAAAAAAGAAAATATAACCAAATACAAAAAGTACAAAATGCAAAAGAAAATTAATAGAGTCCCTTGGAAAACAGATCAAACTAGTCAATCCTAAAGAAATCAGCCGTGAATACTCACTGGAAGGACCAATGGTGAAGGTGAAGCTCTAATACTTTGGCCACATGATGTGAAGAACTGACTCGTTGGAAAAGACCCTGATGCTGGGAAAGATAGAAGGCAGGAGGAGAAGGGGACAACAGAGGACACGATGGTTGGTTGGCATCACTGACTCACTGGACATGAATTTGAACAAACTCCAGGAGATGATGAAGAACAGGGAAGCCTGGCATGCTGCAGTCCATGTGGTCGCAAAGGGCCAGACATGATTGAGCAGCTGAACAACAACATTCATATAAATTAAAGTTCATTGAAAATAAAGTTAAAAAAATAAAAGGAAAGTCATAGACTTGGAGAAAATGTGTGTAACGTGTATATAACATATAACTGACTAAGGAATCTGCTTCCAGAAGTATAAAGAACCATTACAATGTAATATTAGATGACCAAAAAAATTAAACAAAACAAGTAAAAGTTGAACATAAATTTCACAAATAAATACAAATAGCAAACAGGATATGAACATGTGTTAATCAGTACTTTTCACCAGAGAAATGCAAATTAAACCACATAAAAAGCACTATACATTTATTAAAATGGCTAAATTAAAAAAATATATTGATGTCTAGTTAATTTACAATGTGTTAATTTCTGCTGTTATAGCAAAGTGATTCAGTGATTCAGTTATATACATATACACACACATATATATACACATTCTTTTTCATATTCATTTCTAGTATGGTTTATCACAGGATATTTAACAAAATTCCCTGTGCTACACAGTAGGAACTTGTTGTTTATCCATTATATATAAGAGTTTGGGTCTGTTTTCCCCAAACTCCCAGTCTTTCCCTCTCCCATCCTTTCTACACCCCCGCCCTCCTCTGACAACTAGAAGTCTGTTCTATATATCTGTGAGTCTTTTTGTTTCTTAGAAAGGTTAATTTGTCTTTTATTTTAGATTCCACATGTAAGTGATAATGTATCACTTATCTTTCTGTCTTTTACTTCACTTAGCAAGATAATCTCTAGTTGCATTCATATTGCTACAAAAGGGCATTATTTTGTTCTTTTTCACAGCTGAGTAGTATGCCATCTTTATCCACTTATCTGTTGATGGACATTTAGTTTGTTTCCATGGTTTTGCTGTTGTAAATAGTGTGGCTATGAACATAGGGGTGCTTGTATCTTTTTGATTTATAGTTTTGTCAGGATATATGCCCAGAAGTGGAATTGCTGGATCATATGGCAACTGTGTTTTTAGTCTTTTGAGGAACCTCCATACAGTTTTTTATAGTGGCTGCACCAATTTACATTCCCACATATAGTGGGCCCTCTGTATACCAAGGGATTCCTAAGTGGCTCAGTGGTAAAGAATTCACCTGCCAATGCATAAGACGCAGGTTCAATCCATGGGTCAGGAAGATCTCTTGGAGAAGGAAATGGCAACCCACTCTAATATTCTTGCCTGGGAAATCCCATGGAAAGAGGAATCTGGTGGGCTACATCCATAGGATTGCAATGAGTCAGACACAACTTAGCGACTGAGTAGGCATGTATGCACTGTATACCTGGTTCCTCTGTATCCTCAGCACTATATCTGTGGACTCAATCACCTGAGAGTAGTGTAGTACTATAGTATTTATTATTGGAAAAACCCACCTGTAATTGGATCTGCTCAGTTTAAACTCATGCTATTCAAGGGTCAACTGTACATATTTTACTTCTAAATATTTTCATTTTTCATTCTTCTCTTCCCTGAACATAAATTTCATAGGGCAGATATCACAGTTTGTTCACTGGTGTTTCCCTACCTCTCAGAATGGTGCCTTATCCTGGGGATCCAGTGAAAAATGTGTTGTGTATTGATACTTAATTCCTCTTAGTAAATGTTTGTTGAATAAATATGTTGAATATGCAAAAACCGTATATATCTGTTTCCAGGAAAATTTAAGAGCTGAGTAACAGATATTTTTTACCACTTTTCTTTCATCCAGTTCCTTTTTTCTGCTGATTGCAGTACAAATCTGATGTCTATCTCTTTCTTCTTTTTTTGTTTTGCTACCACCACAAAGTGTATTCTTGTTTCAAAATGCAGATTTGTTATCTTGGACTGGAGCAGCTATTGAGAACCATGAGGAAAAACTCATTTGTGAAGCTGGTAACGCAATTAAATTGAAGGAGACCAGATTCCTGGTCTACAAATCCAACATACTATACCTCATTATGAGAAAAATAATCTGTACCTTGTTCAAACCACTATCATTTGGGGGTTTCAATTACAACTGAATTGGTCTTTATAGGTGGAAATGACATATAATACATACCTTATTTGGAGTGACATGTCATATGCAATTTCCTGAGAATTTTTTTTTTCCCTCTGGGAATTTTTGATATTCTTTTATGGTAACATTTGATTCTGTAGCTGAAGTTGCAAACAAGAGGATCAGTAATACTTATGTAGCATAGAGATACATTTTTGGCTAATAAAATTCTAAAAAGAAGATTTATTTTGCCAACACTAAAATTCAAGAGTTATACATAAACTCTGGCATTTTGGAGTTCAAATTCATGAAAATAAATGTTAGTCAGAACTGAGTGTAGGTAGAGGAAGTATTCCACAATTTGCCATAATCTTCCCCCTTCTTATCCTTATTAATCATGATACCTGACTATTTCACTCATATTGTTTACCTGACCTCTGCAAGCATTTGAATTTGTAACTACTAATTTAAGACAGAAATGCACTGAATGTATTACAGAAAGCTCCACACACAGGATGCTCCCATTTGTTCTTTGCATTTTTTGTTGTTGTTTAGTTGTTGTCATAACCGACTCTTTTGCGACACCATGGATTGTAGCCTGCCAGGCCCCTCTGTCCAGAGGATTTCCCAGGAGAGACTACTAGAGTGGATTGCTGTTTCCTTCTCCAGGGGATCTTCCCAACCCAGGGATCAAACCTGGGCTTCCTGATTGAAAGATGGATTCTTTACCACTGGGAAACCCTCTTTCTTATATTCAACCAATATTTTTGAACTACTATCCTTCTAAATAGTAGGAATATAAAAACCACCCAAGTCTTTACATTTTGGAAGGAGAAGACAGAGAATAAGCAATTGAATACATTCTGATACTTCTATTCTTTACGAGGAGAATGAAAGAACTTTGAAGAGAGAGAGAGTGGTTGGTATTAGGGATTCCTGTGCTCTGCATTAGACTATTAGCATAACCTCTCTAAGGAAAGTCCCTTTGAACAGGGCCCTGAATGACAACCAGGAGTCAGCTATTCAAGAACCATGGATGATTATTTCAGGCAGAGGAAATGGCAAGGATAAATCACCTGCAGTAAAAATGAGAGTGAAATGTTTGAGGACCTGAAAGATAACTGGCATGGTGGGAATATAGCTAGGAAAAGAGTAATATCAGAACAGGTTAGAGAAGGAGATAAGGGTTCTTGTTGTTCAACACTTTGAAGCTTAAGTGAAGTGAAGTCGCTCAGTCGTGTCTGACTCTTTGCGACCCGTGGACTGTAGCCCACCAAGCTCCTCTGTCCATGGGATTCTCCAGGCAAGAATACTGGAGTGGATTGCCATTTTGAATTTCCCAAATTTTCCTAGGATTATGAAAATGTAAAAAAAAAAACAAAACAAAAACAAAAAACCTTCCTTTTTCTCTATTGTCATGAAATTTCTAAAACAAAAAATCTTCTTGGCTTGGCTTGTGAAAATGGATCTTCGGTAGTCTCATAGATTGATAGATTATCTTAGGCTTAATTAAAGGAGGGAAACAGTGGCCATCAAACATTAACTGTATGGACAGATGTATGTATATTCATTCAGAGTCTTCTAGTCTTTCATGTTGTTTTCCTCAAGAGATGTTGAAAGCCATTCAGTTTATAAATCTTAGGAAGTAGATAGGAAAGTGCTCTGTACTTACTCACTCTGTCATGTCTGACTCTTTGAGACCCCATGGACTGTAGGCCACAAGGCTCCTCTGTCCGTGGGGATTCTTCAGGCAAGAATACTGGAGTGGGTTGCCTTGCCCTCCTCCAGATGATCTTCTCAACCCAGGGATCGAACCCAGGTCTCCTTCATTGCAAGTAGATTCTTTACAGTCTGAGCCACCAAGGAGTACTTATCTCTTAATCATGTACCCTAAGCAAACAGATAAAGCATGTATTCCACTTAAGTGTCAGAGTGAAAACTAAAAGACAATAAAAAATTCGATGATGTATTGACAGTTTTGAGAGACGGACTAAGCAGTTTATCACTGTCACACAACACATTCAGAAACCCATATAATATGCATTTAAAAAAAAAACCCTAAAATCCCCTTATAATGATGGAAATGCTCTTTTCTTAAATAGCAATTTAAAATTATTAAGTATTAGTATTTTTTTCCAACAAGTCAGTAAATTGATCTTGGTTTTTGCTGTTAAAATAAAAAAGAAGAAGAGTTAAAAAATTAAATCTTGACATATATCTTGTGTGAGGAGCATACATGTAGGAGAATAGCCATTCTTAATTAAGGAAACACCACGTCACAAACAATCAGAGCTGAGCCCTTCTAAATGTTCCCTCACATGCCAGCAGAATATAAAGCCACCATCAAATTTTCTGCATTCTGCATAATGTGCTAGTAATTAACCTTATAAACTTATTTTCTGAGCAAGTCTTCTAGTTGATAAATGCAGTTAAGGGCAAAACCCAGCAAGGTTATTGAATAACAATCAGTGCATCCAGAATGAAAAATAACCCACCTTCTTCTGAAGTAAGGTATGAATAGACTTTACTTTTGTAATTAATGTTGCTGCATTTTGCATGAAGATGGGATATTTTTCATTTAAAGCCCATGTGTTAATTTTCTTTCATAGACAAGCCAAAAACGTTGACTCCCATCATCAGACCTTTGGCACCTTCTTCTGCTTCCTTCTTGGGTCTCTGCCAATGCATCATATTTGGACTTCCATGCTGGGATTAGGGCACAGAAAGAAGAAACATTCATTTTGTTTTCAGTCATACTGAGATTAAAAGAAGCCACGTGAAAACCAAATGCTACTCCTACTAACAGTGCATACACCAAAGATTAATCTGAAAGGCAAGGAAACTTAAAAGCCTGGATTAATGAAAGCAAAATACAAGAGCTATTTTATAATAGGTGAATGATGGTACTGGCATTAAACAGTACCAAGCATCAATATATTGCAACTATCTTGCAAAGTCACAATAATATTGAA
Source organism: Oreotragus oreotragus (assembly GCA_006410675.1). Lineage (NCBI taxonomy): Eukaryota > Metazoa > Chordata > Mammalia > Artiodactyla > Bovidae > Oreotragus > Oreotragus oreotragus. The sequence continues at coordinate 13,850 of SJYX01014196.1, read as the reverse complement.
TCTCCAAATAATTCTGGACAATGAGTAGGTGACCTGTGGTCTAGTCTAGTTTTGCATCTGGTCCTTGGTAAGAGCTTAAGAACCTCATTTAGCTTCTAAGAAGCTTAAAGTCTTTATCAGCCAAGAGTTGAGATTGACCTTGCAAACTCCTATGTTCCTTTCCAAAGCTGATTTATTTTGCCATACAGGAGAAAATAACACAACATTGCAAAGTAACTGTACTCCAATAAAAATTAAATTAAAAAAAAATTTAGCAACAAAAAAACCCTTAAATTTTGTATGAGTTTCAGAAGATTCAGTTCTCTTTTTATTTTTCTTTGGAAAATATAAAGTAAATAACATATTTGCTAAGGTGAAAACTAATATGTGGGAGGGTTATGTGTGTTTGTTTTCACCTTAGTTTCTAACCTTTTCTGTGTCTCAGTGGCTTGCCACTATCCAAGTGATAAAGGTACTAGCTTGAGTCACAAGATCCTATAGAATCCGATCATATCCACATTGCAGATTCATCCTGTTGAAAATCTGCATCTTGCATTCTAGGATACTGAATAGTTTCTTGAATGTGCTACTCTATTTTCCTCTATTCTCAATACCCTTTTACATCACCCTCATTTATCTGGAAAAAAAAAAAATTTGCAATCAAAAGCCCAGTTTAAGCAAGAATTATTTTAAAAAACTGTCTTGTGTGAAGAACCCTGAATCGTTCCCTCCTCTGTACCAGCCCTTTGCCTCATATCTCTATTCTGCATTTATCACAGTTACCATGTTTGATTCTTCATTAAATCAGTTGTATGTTATTTACATTACCTAACACTATGTCTTTTACCTCAAGAAATGTTCAGAAAATGTGAGTGAAATTTAAATCCTTGAACTTTGTGATACTTTTAATGAGCATACTTAAAGTGTGCTAATTTTTGTTTTAATTTAATAAATAAGTTTGAGAATATATATAGTATTTATGTTGTCAGTTTAGTAATTTAAACAAGTGTTGACTTTTAAAAATACACAATGTGAGAGTTGTGAGTTAAGTTTTGCTGCTGCTGCTGCTGCTGCTAAGTTTTATTGGGGGCAAAATGAGAACCATAGCCCAAGAGACAGCACCTCAGATAGCCCTGAGAAACTGCTCCAAAGAGATAGAGGGGAGGGTCAGAATATATGTTATTTTGTTAAAGGGGGTAGTACATGTAATCAATCTCATATTTTTTGCAGAAGTTTTCTGCTTGTCATGAGGAGCGGTCATAACTATAAAGGATTTTAGTGCTTTTCTAGGTACAAAGAGATATAAGAATTGAACTCATAAAATTGGCTCCTGAAAATATTTAACTATCTGAAGACTTGTTCTTCCAGTTTCCTCCCCGACAGCAATCCCACCCCCACCACAGGCTGCCTCATTTCTGTTCTCAACCTTGAATTGCTCTCAGAGGGTGTTGAAAATCAGCAGCTGCGACAGCACATGATTTAATTCTTGTGGTAGATGGCAAGTGCAATGGCAAGGGCCAATTTGTAGTTAATATAACCTGTATACAACAGATAAATACTGTTTCTTAACTATCTACCATTAGAATAAAAATTACAACACTAAAGAATAATATTTTGTATTAGAGAAAAAATTCATCATATATTTTCTCAGTAATTTTAAATATAAATAAATATCTAAAATTATTAATCAAAGGGCAAAAATTTACAAAGACAGTCAAATTTTGTAATGAGACAATTAAAATAAATGTTGTAAATTAATCTTATAAATGTCAGATCAGTAGTTTTAGATCCCATAATTTATGGAAATCCAGTATTGGTTCATGACCAAGGTTCTTTTTTTCATCTCCTAATCACTGAGCACAAAATTTTGTCTCTTAAAAAAATGAATACTCTTCCTTCATATTCTTAAAAATAAGTCCTCTTTTTATGGACATATAGATAAAATTATATACAGATCTACATGGCATTTATATATGTCAAAGATTAAAACTCAGTTGTTAATCATAGATGTTTCATTTATTGGTAAAAGCACTACTAAACACTTTTAAGCTCTTTTTGATCTACATAATAATCTGTAGTTTAAAAACTGACATAATAGAGCATGAAGCTAAAAAGCTTTAGATTTGTAATGGAGATTTCTTCCAATAGTTTAAAATTTAACATGAACAATTAAAATTCTATATTTATATTCTAAAAATATAAAAGGCCAAGTTTGATATTGATGCATTACTTTTAGTCACATGATTCAGTGATTATGCCTTGTACATAATTATACATATTGGTGTTCAGCATACACCATTGGAAATATTTCCAATGATGGCTCTTGTGATGTGACTTCATACATTTTGCCTATTTTAATTCATTTAATTTTTACTTACTTACATGTTTACACATAGTCAGAAGATCAATTTATATACTCTCATAACTAAAGGCATAATTTCAGAGAAGTTGAAAGAAAGTGATGCTATTAGAAGTTACAAATATTCGTTTCCTTTTTTTTTTTGGTCCTCCAGGGTAAATTCACTTTTTCTTTCGATCATACTAACACCTATTTTTATATTTTTATGTTTGTAATATGTGATTATGTTTCTGTTTCATCTATCTGCCTCCCTTCTAAAGAAAAGTTGCTGGAAATAATTTTCTATTTATTACTACCAGCTAGCACAGAACTAGATATATAGATATTTAATAAGTGCTGGTTCAGTGAATAGTTAAATGGATGGGTGGATGTATGGATGGGAGCATGGATAAATGCATGATTGAATGAATAATGACAGAAATAAATGACTGTCTACGTGACTAAAACATAGGAACCATTTAAGGGAGAACTGATTCACTGGTAATATATATAGCATCCCAGAATCCTTGTGTTCATAATATTTCAGGTTTCATTTTTAGCCTTTCAATCTTTCCCAGATAGTCTCAGGTCAGCCAAACTCACAAAAGCTAGTGCAGAACTGAATGCTAATTTAACAACGTACAGAAAGAAATATCACCGCTAAGCAGACAAGATTTATAGTTTCCTTGACCAGCTTATAATCTCTGTAGGAAATCAAATGGGAAGCCAAACTATAAAGACAAGTTTGCTTACTTCATATAAAAGAATTAGTACAAAGAGTGTAAGGTGAATGATTATAATGTCAAATCATGTCATAAGCAATGAGTAGTTCAGAGTTGGCACTGCCAAATTTGCTTCTGTTAAAAACTCACTTTCCAGGCTAACCAGTGTGATTCTGATCAACTCAATTTCCAGTTTTCAGTATCAAATGTTACTTAAGCATTCATTTTCTTAAATACATTGCTCAGAAATTTATTGCTTATATTTTTTTGGCTAAAAATAGAGAGCTATCACAAGAAATGTTGAAAAATACAACTTATTTGAATGTTAGGAAAACAACAAAACATCTGCACACCCATGATAGGATTTATCTTCAAAATGTCAAAAGAAATAAGTTAATTGATGAAGAGGAATATATATATAATTAATTATTTTATATACAGTGATTTCATCAGGGCTTTAGGGAGAAGAATCTATAAAGCTAAGTATGATAAGTTCTGACTAATTTTTATTTTCCAGACTCATTAAAAAATAATGAATATTATATTCAAGGTAAACAAGTGAAAATGTTATCTTTAAAATTGTTATTTAGAATTGTTCTAGCAATATGGCTGCTTTGATATTGTGAAAAATGATGCATGATTAAACATCTAGAAATGCCGAATACATTTTTACAAACATATATTTAAATGAATAAGAGATCTCTCAACAGGTTGAGGTAAAATCCGCATAAAGCAAAAGTGAAAAAAATAAGTTGAAATGAAAGTGATGAACAAAAAATGAAGCCACAGCTATAAATATATAACTATAGACACATATCTTACAGACATATGCTGATACCAGGACCCTAAAACTGTGGGTATTGATCATCACTTGGAGAAAGGGGAAAGGTCTCAGAACCAACAGAACTGAGATCCTCCCGTACATTGATAATACTTAAGCCACTATATTTTCTGTGAAAAAAAGTAGACTGGAAAAATATCTACCACAGTCCTCTGATCCCTGTCAGCGCAGCTCAGCAGTCACAGCCAACCACATCGTGCTCTACACTGCCGCCAAGATGCCCATCTTGGGGCTGGGCACCTGGAAGTTCCCTCCAGGCAAAGTGACAGAGGCTGTGAAGGTGGCGACTGACTTTGGGTACTGTCACATTGACTGTGGCCACATGTATCAGAATGAGAATGAGGGGGATTTGGCCCTCCATGCGAAGCTGCAGGAGGTTGTGAAATGTGAGGACCTCTTCAACATCAGCAAGCTGTGGTGCACATAACACAACAAGGACCTGGTGAAAGGAGCCTGCCAGAAGATGCTCAGCGACCTGAAGCTGAATTACCTGGACCCCTACCTCATCCACTGCCTCATGGGCTTCAAGCCTGGGAAAGACTTTTTCCCGTTGGATGAGGACATAGACGTGATTCCCAGTGAGAAAGATTTCATGGATACCTGGATGGCCATGGAAGAGCCGGTGGACGAAGGGCTGGTGAAAGTTACTGGAGTCTCCAACTTCAACCATCCCCAAGTGGAGAAGATTCTTATACAACCTGGCTTAAAATACAAGCCAGTGGTTAACCAGATCAAGTGCCACCCATACCTCACTCAGGAAAAGTTAATCCAATACTGCATTGGATTAACTCCAAAGGCATTGTGGTGACGGCCTATAGCCCTCTCGGCTCTCCCAACAGGGCCTGGGCCAAACCCGAGGACCCTGCCATACTGGAGGGCACCAGGATCAGAGTGATTGCAGACAAGCACATTAAAACCACAGCCCAGGTGCTGATCTGATTCCCCGTGTAGAGGAACCTGATCATGATCCCCAAGTCGGTGACGCCTGAATGCATTGCTGAGAACTTCCAGGTCTTTGACTTTGAACTGAACAAGGAGGATATGACCACCTTGCTCAACTACAACAGGGACTGGAGGGTTTGTGCCTTGGTGAGCTGTGTCTCCCACAGGGATTACCCTTTTTACCAGGAGTTTTGAAGCTGCGCATGTCTGCCCTTGGCCAGATGACCTACCATCTCCCACCTCTTTTCTTGTGTGTAGCGTAATTTGGCCCATGTCCCTCAGTGGTGGATCAGCAACTTCTAGACAAACCAGTGAGGGCTCGGCCGGCTTGGTGTCGGGTCCAAAGAACAGAATCAGTAGATTAGTAGAAGTCTCTTCAGTTTTCCTTTGCTCTTCTTGTCTGAGGAACTGGGGAACATGCAACCCAAATACTCTTTTCTAAACTGAATTTACAAAATCAGAATAGTGCCTCTAACAGTGGGATTTTGATTGCTTGGTACTGTAATCCTTTCAGCTAGACTTTTCTTTGCCTCAAATAAAAAGTGTTCTTATAAAAAAAAAAAAAATCTACCAGTAAAACAAACAGAACAGCAAAGCAAGAGTAAGGATGTCTTTTCTTTAAATAAGATCCTTTGGGGGAAAGTATATGCAATTACTGGTCTAAGTTAGGAGGAGTTGTGGTTTTAGTTAAAAACACTTACATAATCTAGAAAACCACAAATTAAGAAATAGCACTCCAATTGACACTGTGCTGTGCTTAGTTTCTCAGTCCTGTCCAACTCTTTATAACCAACATGAATCAGCCATTGGTATACATATGTCCCCTTCCTCTTGGAGAGGTTTCAAGGTTTCTGACACATCTTTCCTTTAATCAAAAGAAGAATCTGTCAATCATTTAACTGGAACTTATAGTTTAGCTTTTTGGACAATGAAATGTTCAACTTATGAACAAATCAAAAGGTCAAACCCCAGCATAAATAAAATTAGTAGAAAATCATAGGTGAAATTTTAAGAACTGTGTATTAGGACTGTTCTCTCTCTCCAGCTATGAGAGGTGAAAGGGAAGAACTCTTTTTCTATACTCACACATCTGACACTAACTACCCAGAATTAGCACAGACACCACAGTTTAAGGGCTCAATCCCACAAGACTGTCTCCACTTCTCAAGTCTAGAACTGCTGTACTTCTGGCCAACTGGTTCCATAACAGAGGTTGTCACAATCTCTCTCCTAACTTTCAATAATTTTCTAGAATGCTTCACAGAACTCAGGAAAGCATTTTGCTTGGCACGCTACAGTCCATGGGTTGCAAAGGGTTGGACATACCTGAGTGACTGAGCTCAGCAAAACAGCATTTTAAAGGATATAGTAATAACTCGAAACCACCATGTGGAAGACAGCCAAGACAAGATGAGGCATGTCTACATGACTTCTAAGGAATGAAATGTATCTATGCTCTCTCCAGGGATGCCATCCTTCTAGCACCAAGGCATATTCACCAAACCTGAGGTTCTTGGAACTCCATTGTTTAAGGTTTTTGTAAAGGTTCCATTAAACAGGGATGATTAACTAGATCACTGACCATTGGTGATTAACTCACTCTTGTTCCTCTCCCCTCCCCAGTGATCAGGGAGTGGGGCTGAAAGTTCTAACTCTCTGATCACTTAGTTTTTTTTTCTGGTGGCAACCAGCCCACATCCTCCAAGAGTCACCACATTATCAAAAACTCAGGTTTGATAGAAAGGGACTCATTATGAATAACAAAAGATTCTCCTCTCACCACTAACAGTTAGGAAATTCCAAGGGTTTTAGCAGTTCTATCTCAGAAATCAGAGATAGAGATCAAAAACATATTTCTTATTATGCCACAGAAACAATTCAGTTTAATCATTAATGACTGGATATACATAAGTTCAATAAGCAGGCTGTACATATGATGAAAATGATTGTTTCCCAAAACTGTGAATCAAAGTACTGATGACTTGCAAGGAGTATGAGGTTTTTAAACTGAAGAAGGAAAGGAAAAGCCAAGAAGATAGAGATAGGGAGATGGTAAGTAATTCTGTGTGCTTGCTAAGTCACTTCAGTCGTGTCCGACTCTATGCGACCCTATGGATCATAGACTACTACGCTCCTCTGTCCATGAGATTCTCCAGGCATGAATACCTGGGTTGCCATGCCTTCCTCCAGGGGATCTTCCCGACTCAGGGATAGAATGCATGTCTCGTACTTCTCCTGCATTGGCAGGCAGGATCTTTACCACTGGTGCTACCTAGTAAAAGTTCATATGGTTAAAATAATTTTGCATTATTGCATATGGATATTTTATATCTACAAATAATAAAGGGGGAGGGAAATTCATTTTTTATTCCAGAGAGTTACTCACATGCTGAATTCATATAATGTACACTGTATGGGTGAAAATCACCCATATGTTACTAATAACATACACAAAATATACAGGAGTAGAAAAGGAGAAATGTAGTTTTCAACCTCTGGGTATGTGAAAACATTTTAAAAAGTAAATTAAAAATGTAATATATATATATAACATTGAAATGCTTTAAAAACTACTTTCATTTATCACATGAATTATGATTTTTTTTTTAATCTAGAGAAACAAAAGACAGATTAGGTCTTATGATACTCAAATTTTCTTTATTTGATATCAATTGAAAAAGGAAAATTGAGTCATTTGCTCTTTTTAAATTGATTGTTTTAATTATCAGTATGTCATTCTTAACAAAAAACAAAATAATTGAATAAAAAAATGAATGTTTCAGAGTTAACCAGAGAAAGAAAAGATGGGTACCACTGCAGGCAGGAATCCCTCAGAAGAAATGGAGTAGCCATCATGGTAAACAAAAGAGCCCGAAATGCAGTACTTGGATGCAATCTCAAAAAGGACAGAATGATCTCTGTTCGTCTCCAAGGCAAACCATTCAATATCACAGTAATCCAAGTCTATGTCCCAACCAGTAACGCTGAAGAAACTGAAGCTGAATGGTTCTATGAAAACCGAAAAGACCTTTTAGGACTAACACCCAAAAAAGATGTCCTTTTCATTGTAGGGGACTGAAATGCAAAAGTAGGAAGTCAAGAAACATCTGGAGTAACAGGCAAATTTGGCCTTGGAATGTGGAATGAAGCAGGGCAAAGACTAATAGAGTTTTGCCAAGATAATGCACTGGTCATAGCAAACACCCTCTTCCAACAACACAAGAGAAGACT
>SJYX01014194.1:118401-167008 GCA_006410675.1 Oreotragus oreotragus | reverse complement strand
AGCTGCTTTTTTTAGCTGTACATGACCAGTAGTCATGTAAGAGTTGGACTACAAAGAAAGCTGAGTGACGAAGAACTGATGCTTTTGAACTGTGGTGTTGGAGAAGACTCTTGAGAGTCCTTTGGACTGCAAAGGAGATCCAACCAGTCCATCCTGAAGGAAATCAGTCCAAATGTTCATTGGAAGGACTGATGTTGAAGCTGGAACTCCCATACTTTGGCCACCTGATATGAAGAACTGACTCATTGGAAAAGACCCTGATGCTGGGAAAGATTGAAGGCAGGAGAAGAAGGGAACGACAGAGGATGAGATGGTCGGATGTCATCACCAACTCAATGGACGTGAGTTTGAGTAAACTCCAGGAGGTGGTGATGGACAGGGAGGCCTGGTGTGCTGCAGTCCATGGGGTTGCAAAGAGTCGGACACAACTGAGCGACTGAACTGAACTGAACTGAGCTGTTTTTAGTATTTTTAGGCAATATATGGTCCCAGGTGCTATACGACTATGATTCTGGAACTTCTAGTGACATATCTAAGTGAGCTCATGATTTCTTCTGAATGAAAGTGGATCTCAGAACCCCTCCTTCAGGCTTTTCCTGCTCTGAGGGAATCAGCTGGTGTTATCAACTACACTAAAGAACATTGTGATAGAATGTGGATAAAGAAACACATACGCCAACTCCTACTCTGTAGTTTTTCTACTGTCTAATCTGAGGGGCAGGATAGGCACCCAAGTGTGATGTGTTACCATGCCCCAAACAGAAATTTTTTCTGCCCAGCACACCTCTGCTGTACTGGAATACAGATTTCACCAATGTCCTATTTCTTAGACAAGAAAATAGCGGGTCCAATGTCACTGGTGGCCAGTGTTTCTAAAAATCTAAGACCCTTTGTTTCAACCCTGAGTGGCGGTTTTGCATCCCCCCAGGCAGCTGTGCATTCATGGGAATCCATTGAAGTCATTTGTCGGGAAGGAATTCCTTGATTGGGCTCGGACCACGATTCAGCTATTTTTAGGGTTTCAGCTGGTGTCCTACCAAGTTCCACGTGATCTAGGCTTCATGTCCTTCTATTGAGATAATTTGGGAGATGAGTATTAGGTAGAATTTCAGTCTCTGCATCTATCATTATTGCTGCTTTAAATATAAACAAGTTCTTAGAATTCATTCCACCAGCCAGAGAAAATCTGGTTGCTGCCTCAGGTTTGAGCAATTTAGGAAATTATGGGAAAAATCAGCTACAGTGAGTTGAGAATCTTGGGCCTCTATCACCACTTTGTGAGTGAGTCAAAGAAGGAGCCTCACTGGGGAGGGACTTGCCAAGTAGTTTTCACACTGGTCTCTGCTGAGCATCGCTGTAAAGGGTGAGGGACTGTGAGATATAGTAGAGCGGGTCACAGCCTCTACATGCTCTGGGGTGCTGGTTAAGATTTAAACTCTCAGACTCCACCCAGATCTTCTGATCAGACTCTTCAGGAGTTAGATCCAATAACCTGTGTATTTTATGAACTCCCAGGTGGCTCTTATACACATGCAAAAGCTTGAGAACCACTGCTGACTAGGAGTTCATAGATTTAAGAGCAGGAAATTGGGGTTCTGAGCTGCCCCACCCTTATTTCACATTCATCTACTTTCAACATTGGAAGAAACACTTATGTGGCCAAAAATTTTTTAAGTTAGAAGCAACTATTTGAGCGTGAACTTCTGAAAAAGTCTTTCTCATGGCTTATCGTCACTGATTATTTCTTTCTAGTGAGAATAAGAATGAAGGCATTAAAAAGTGATTTTGTCCAGATAAATTCAGGATATAGAAAGCCATTTACTTTGTCTACCAAGAGGACCCAATTCTGCATCTCCAGCTGCAACTGATCTGTAAGATTTGGAAGACTCCCAGGAGTGTTGACCGGGGTATCTGGGATTAATGGTTGACCCCCATTACACATCCAGAACCCTACTCCCCCATCCACTTTTCAGATTTGGCCTTCAGCCCAAGAGCTTCTCATTGCAAAGTTTAAGAATGTGACATATACAAACATGGTCACAGAATGCATTCCATATGCTGGCTTTTGGGTCACACAGAATGGAGATGTTAAGATCATGCTAATATGGTTGCTTTTAAGACAATTTTGTATTGTGGTTTTTGCTTTCCTAAATGTCTAAAGTCTTTCTTATTGTGCCAAGTTTATCAAGAAATCTAGAAAGTGAAAGGAGGTAGTAGAACTAAAACATTCAAATTTTAACTCATATAATATACCATTGAATTTCACATGTTATAAAAACTTATTAATATGATTCAGATAAGACTGGTAGTGTCAATACCTTCAAATCCATAAAATAGTAACTCAGATGTTTATTAAGCATCTACTATATACAAAGCTCCATTCTACATATTTTGTGAGAACTACAAAGGGAATAAAATATTGATTCAGGCCTTCAAGGAGTATACAGTTGAACTGGGTGCAAAGGAGAGGAGTAATGCTCATATAAGATTGTAGTGAATGCAAGGATTAGAGCTCTGTTATTATACGTGAGAGAAGGACAACTCTGAATGCTTCTTTTAAGCGTTTTACTTTCACAAAGGTGAGGTATATTTTTTAAATATGGAACACTTTGCCATGGGTTCCTTGCTATATTTGTGTATGTGTGTGTGTGTGTGCCGCCTTCTTAGTATTTGTTTCTGTGATTTGATTATAATGTGTATAGGTATATATTTTTAAAACTTTAATCTTTGAATGTATTGATCTTTCAGATAAGATAATTTGAATGTTTTGGCAGCAACAGAAGATTCTTAGCCATTTTCAATTTGAATATTGACTCCTATCCATTCTTTTTATTGCATCCCTCACAAAACCTGGTTGTGATTTGTGAATTCTAAAATTCACTCTATACTACAAGATTCGTAATGTCTTTCTAATTTTGTGCACTTCATTTTCTCTCTGTGTTACCTTCTTGGTAATTTCTGCCTAACCATTCTTTATTTCAGTAAATCAAGTCTTACACTGTGCCTGTTGTATAGCCTGATTATTGAGCTTTGACTTTCATTCACTGTATTTTTGTTTTGGGCATTCTTTCGGGTTCTTTTTTGAATGTTCGTGATTGATTTTATAATCTCTCATTCATGAAGTGTTTTGTTCATGTGTTTGTTGTAATATGTACTATGGACTCATGTTCCTTGAAACTTTACTTGTGGTAATTTTTGAGGCCTAAGTTGAAAGTAATTTCCTTCAATGATAATATACATTTACTGGTACCTGGCACAGCAGGGGCTGTTTTAAAATCAGTTCCAAATTTGAAGGAATGTGAATTTGGGTTGAAAATTTCCATGAAAATTATATTATGCTATGAATTCTCAGGAGAGATATTTTTCCCTTCAACCCAGCTCCACAGTTGAGAGAAACTAGCACTTCTTAATGGTCTCTACTGAGGCTTCTTAGCTTTGTCTGATGTTCCTAGTTACATCAGGAAAACTCATGGGTTTTCCTTTCAGACTCCTGCTTTGGTTGACTGTGAGGATTTGTCGTATGCCTCACACTTTGTACAGTTGTCAAAAACAGGAGCTCAAAGTAATCAAGATTTAAAAGATTCCCCCAGAGCAAAAACCAGACTCAGTGCTTAGTTACCTATATATATTTCTCCTTTTAATTAACTTTTACCCTCCATTGATTTTCTTTTCTTGCTTGTTCNGAGCGGGTCACAGCCTCTACATGCTCTGGGGTGCTGGTTAAGATTTAAACTCTCAGACTCCACCCAGATCTTCTGATCAGACTCTTCAGGAGTTAGATCCAATAACCAGTGTATTTTATGAACTCCCAGGTGGCTCTTATACACATGCAAAAGCTTGAGAACCACTGCTGACTAGGAGTTCATAGATTTAAGAGCAGGAAATTGGGGTTCTGAGCTGCCCCACCCTTATTTCACATTCATCTACTTTCAACATTGGAAGAAACACTTATGTGGCCAAAAATTTTTAAAGTTAGAAGCAACTATTTGAGCGTGAACTTCTGAAAAAGTCTTTCTCATGGCTTATCGTCACTGATTATTTCTTTCTAGTGAGAATAAGAATGAAGGCATTAAAAAGTGATTTTGTCCAGATAAATTCAGGATATAGAAAGCCATTTACTTTGTCTACCAAGAGGACCCAATTCTGCATCTCCAGCTGCAACTGATCTGTAAGATTTGGAAGACTCCCAGGAGTGTTGACCGGGGTATCTGGGATTAATGGTTGACCCCCATTACACATCCAGAACCCTACTCCCCCATCCACTTTTCAGATTTGGCCTTCAGCCCAAGAGCTTCTCATTGCAAAGTTTAAGAATGTGACATATACAAACATGGTCACAGAATGCATTCCATATGCTGGCTTTTGGGTCACACAGAATGGAGATGTTAAGATCATGTTAATATGGTTGCTTTTAAGATAATTTTGTATTGTGGTTTTTGCTTTCCTAAATGCCTAAAGTCTTTCTTATTGTGCCAAGTTTATCAAGAAATCTAGAAAGTGAAAGGAGGTAGTAGAACTAAAACATTCAAATTTTAACTCATATAATATACCATTGAATTTCACATGTTATAAAAACTTATTAATATGATTCAGATAAGACTGGTAGTGTCAATACCTTCAAATCCATAAAATAGTAACTCAGATGTTTATTAAGCATCTACTATATACAAAGCTCCATTCTACATATTTTGTGAGAACTACAAAGGGAATAAAATATTGATTCAGGCCTTCAAGGAGTATACAGTTGAACTGGGTGCAAAGGAGAGGAGTAATGCTCATATAAGATTGTAGTGAATGCAAGGATTAGAGCTCTGTTATTATACGTGAGAGAAGGACAACTCTGAATGCTTCTTTTAAGCGTTTTACTTTCACAAAGGTGAGGTATATTTTTTAAATATGGAACACTTTGCCATGGGTTCCTTGCTATATTTGTGTATGTGTGTGTGTGTGTGCCGCCTTCTTAGTATTTGTTTCTGTGATTTGATTATAATGTGTATAGGTATATATTTTTAAAACTTTAATCTTTGAATGTATTGATCTTTCAGATAAGATAATTTGAATGTTTTGGCAGCAACAGAAGATTCTTAGCCATTTTCAATTTGAATATTGACTCCTATCCATTCTTTTTATTGCATCCCTCACAAAACCTGGTTGTGATTTGTGAATTCTAAAATTCACTCTATACTACAAGATTCTTAATGTCTTTCTAATTTTGTGCACTTCATTTTCTCTCTGTGTTACCTTCTTGGTAATTTCTGCCTAACCATTCTTTATTTCAGTAAATCAAGTCTTACACTGTGCCTGTTGTATAGCCTGATTATTGAGCTTTGACTTTCATTCACTGTATTTTTGTTTTGGGCATTCTTTCGGGTTCTTTTTTGAATGTTCGTGATTGATTTTATAATCTCTCATTCATGATGTGTTTTGTTTATGTGTTTGTTGTAATATGTACTATGGACTCATGTTCCTTGAAACTTTACTTGTGGTAATTTTTGAGGCCTAAGTTGAAAGTAATTTCCTTCAATGATAATATACATTTACTGGTACCTGGCACAGCAGGGGCTGTTTTAAAATCAGTTCCAAATCTGAAGGAATGTGAATTTGGGTTGAAAATTTCCATGAAAATTATATTATGCTATGAATTCTCAGGAGAGATATTTTTCCCTTCAACCCAGCTCCACAGTTGAGAGAAACTAGCACTTCTTAATGGTCTCTACTGAGGCTTCTTAGCTTTGTCTGATGTTCCTAGTTACATCAGGAAAACTCATGGGTTTTCCTTTCAGACTCCTGCTTTGGTTGACTGTGAGGATTTGTCGTATGCCTCACACTTTGTACAGTTGTCAAAAACAGGAGCTCAAAGTAATCAAGATTTAAAAGATTCCCCCAGAGCAAAAACCAGACTCAGTGCTTAGTTACCTATATATATTTCTCCTTTTAATTAACTTTTACCCTCCATTGATTTTCTTTTCTTGCTTGTTCATGGATGCATTTTTAAAGAGGTGTTTTTTTTTTTTTAATAAATAATCAAAAGCAGGGTCTATCTTTGTTGTTTTCAGTGGAAGAGCAGATCGTGCTATCTTTCCTAAATTATGTCCAGAAACAGCAGCCCATAAAGTTCTCAAGAACTGAGCTTCAGTCTTTAATTACTTCCCACAGACACTTCAATTCTTGTCTCTCTAAGCCACACACTAAGAACGTGGTAATGGGGGCAGTTACAGTGCTGAGCAGTGGGGGTGCTGCTGCCTTTCTGATGGAAAGGTGAGGCTTGCACCTCTGCTGTAGCAGCAGGACTGCACAGGCCCTACGTTCCTCTGCTCACCCAGGTCAAAGAGATGTTGTGGGAGTTCCTCATACCTCCAAACATTGCCAGCACCACTGGAGTTTCTCACCTAATATTATGACCAATTTTGAAGAAAATATTAACCTGAAGTTGAATGAGTATATCTGTGTTTACAGGAATAATCTAATGAGTTTTCTGAGAATCGATTTCTCTGTTCTGATGCCATGACAAAATACCAAGTGGCTTAAACAGAAATTTATTTTCTCATAGTTCTGGAGGCTGGAAGTCGCAATCAAGGTCTGGCAGGGTTGGGAGCTCTTTCCCCAGTTTTCAGATGGCTGCCATCTTGCTGTGTGCTCACATGGTCTTTCCTAGATGCAAGCTTACTGGGAGAGAGACCGACATATACATATATGCAGGGGGAGGTCTCTCAGTCTCTTTGTATAAGGCCACTGAACCTATCTAATCCAATTGGATTAGGGCCCTTCTCTTATGACCTCATTTAACCTTAATTACTTCCTTAGCCAAATATGTCACTCTAGGGAGTTAGGGCTTCTGCATATCAATTGAGAGGGGAACATATTCAGTCTATAACAGAGCATCTCTTATGAACTCACTTATATGAATGACAGATGAAAGGGGACTATTACAGTTTACAACCCAAGGCTGAACAGGTTACAACTGACAGCCAGTTCTAGCCCTTGGAGGGCTTTCCCCTGATGTTTACCTGCCTGATGATACATTTGATCTGTGTTTCAAAGCAGAATGTTCAAATCTCAAAGGGGAATGGACAATCCATTAGGAGAAAGAATAAAATGTTCAGTTCAGTTCAGTCGCTCAGTCGTGTCCGACTCTTTGCGACCCCATGAATCGCAGCACGCCAGGCCTCCCTGTCCATTACCATCTCCCAGAATTCACTCAGACTCACGTCCATCGAGTCCATGTTGCCATCCAGCCATCTCATCCTCGGTCGTCCCCTTGTCCTCCCGCCCCCAATCCCTCCCAGCATCAGAGTCTTTTCCAATGAGTCAACCCTTCGCATGAGGTGGCCAAAATACTGGAGTTTCAGCTTTAGCATCATTCCTTCCAAAGAAATCCCAGGGTTGATCTCCTTCAAAATGGACTGGTTGGATCTCCTTGCAGTCCAAGGGACTCTCAAGAGTCTTCTCCAACACCACAGTTCAAAAGCATCGACTCTTCCGCACTCAGCTTTCTTCACAGTCCAACTTTCACATCCATACATGACCACAGGAAAAACCATAGCCTTGACTAGGTGGACCTTAGTCGGCAAAATAATGTCTCTGCTTTTGAATATACTATCCAGGTTGGTCATAACTTTAGAGCCCTATTTATAATTATTTCATCTCATCTGTTAACAATTTATTTTTGTGTTTTATGTACATATGGAATTTTACTACACTTTTACATGTATGTAATTTATATAATCATAAATGTACTCGTAACAAGGAATAGTCTAAAATAATTACTGAGTGGTATGGAGCCGCAAAGGCTTAGGAGTCACTTGTAAGGAAGGAAGATGGCCCTTTTCAAGGCATTCAGTTCAGTTCATTCACTCAGTCGTGTCTAACTCTTTGCGACCCCATGAATTGCAGCACGCCAGGCCTCCCTGTTCATCACCAACTCCTGGAGTTTACTCAAACTCATGTCCATCGAATTGGTGATGCCATCCAGCTATCTCATCCTCTGTCGTCCCTTTCTCCTCCTGCCTCCAATCCCTCCCAGCATCAGGGTCTTTTCCAATGAGTCAAGTCTTTGCATGAGGTGGCCAAAGTATTCGAATATAGGAATCCATGAACACAGTTAAGATATAAAACTTGATAATAAGAATAGATCACAAGAAATAATCATCAAAGAAGTAAAGACTGTTGATATAAGGGATAGAAAGGATAAACCATGTCACCCCAACACAGGAGGAAAAGAAAAGAAAAAGGAAAAGGAACAAGTGTTATTATTTTTCAGTAGCTTTTAACTGTCTCTGCCATGTTTGAACTACTTGTTTTTAATAATCCCCTTGGTGGTGTGATTCCAGTTAACCACAGATGGTAATTATGTAAGTGTTTGCCCTCACAGAGTACCATGATTTCTTGCAGAGGGCTCTGAGCTGCTGACAGAATTTATCTGAACCATCTCTGTTTTCTTCATAGAAAAAAATAGTATTTGGCCCTGACCCAAACAGCCTCTCTGCTGCTTGATTTGAGAATTGAAAAGCAGAGTTAACTGCACTTCCCTGATACTCTTGAGGTGCAGGAAAACCCATTAAATTGTTTTCTTTGAGAAGGTATTTTAAAACTCGATGTGTTGCATTCCCTTCTGAAAAGGGAAAAACTAGTCAGGGAATTGGCTACCCTGCTGTAATGGGTGAGGAATCCTATCCTCTGTGGGCTTATAAAGAGGCCTGGAGCCTTGGTCTTTTCCTCCCTAGCCTCCAAGAGGATATAGAATTTTATGTACAACCACCAAATTGCCTGAAAATCAGAGTGGCCACATCCACTCAGATCCCACAGTCAGCGTTTGTCTCTTGGAGGCAAAAACACAGGCATCAATGCACAAAGAACAAATGCCCTTGTTGGCACCAGGCATTTGCAGAAAATCTGGGCTGGATAAAGGAGAGGGGAAGATTTTCCATCTCTTATGGTACCACAGAGAGTCAGTGTGCATGTTTGGGCCAGCATGGAGACAGGATGCGTGTAGCTCGGTGAGTTTACTCTCTGCTAGGTGTTGAAGGTTGCAGAAATGAATAAAACAACTTCCCTTCTAGGAATAATTCATACACAGTACAGGGCTCAGTAATTTGCCTAAATTTTTATGCCAAATTATATGTGCTTTTGGATATAAGCAGTTGTTTTTCCTGGGGAGGTAACTTCATAGATTGCAGAAAGGTCTGTGACTCCTCAAAATGTTAAGAATGATTGTTCTACACAAATGTTTTTTTCTTGGGCATTTTTCATCAAAGGGGATGTTAGTGCTTAGAATTAGGTAGACGCATTCAGGGCACACAGAGGAACACATATAGAGTTGGCAGCACCTTTTCAGAGGTCATGCCTTCTAACTCCTACTCTGCTGCTGAGGGGCCTGATAAAACACTTCTAGGAAGCTGGAGCTAAAAGTGTTGGTTGGTGGCAGTAGTGGTAGGAGATTCTATTTCTTAAGGACTTCTAGGCTTTTATCTTTTTTTTTTTTTTTACATTCACATGGATGATGAAAAAATTTCTCATCAAAATAAAAATTTGCTAGATCTCAGCATAAGCACTTTGAGTAGAAGGAGATGTTTTCATTATAGTATTTTTTAAACTTTTCTTTTCCTATATATCTTCAAGGAGTTCAAATCTACAATAAGAATAATGTCTGTGGCAGGGTGTTGGTTAGCGAGAAGATATCATTGTAGTGGTTAAGGGCGCAGACTCAGAAGCCAGACTGCCTGGGTTCAAGTCCCAGCTCCTCCAAGTTGTCACTGAAAGTGAAAGTGTTAGTTGCTCAGTCGTGTCTGACTCTTTGAGACCCGTGGACTGTAGCTCACCAGGCTCCTCTGTCCATGAAATTTCCCAGGCAAGAATACTGGAGTTGGTTGCCATTTCTTCCTCCTGGGGATTTTTTGAACCCAGGGATCAAACCCCAGTCCCCTGCTTTGCAGGCAGATTCTTTACTGTCTGAGCCACCTGGGAAGCCCAACTTGTCACTACTTAACATCCATTTCCTTATCTGTGAACTGGAAATAATAGTATCTGCTTCACTGAGTGCTGGTGATTTGATGAATTAATGTATGTAAAGACTTTAGAGCAGTGCCTGACTGATTGTAAATGCTACCTTAGTGTTTGCTCACATTCTTAATGACACCCACCACAACCCCCCTAAACCCTACCCCTGTTCTCCATTCAGGAACTAGATGGTGGTAAGTGATCACTGTCATAGGGAAATGATGTGAAAGGAAAGAGGAAAAAGTCTCCTTGTGAATTTCAAAAGAACAGGCTTTGAGGAAATGGAAACAGGACAAAGGTAATAGACTGTGGACTCAGGCGAGTAGTTGGAAGTGCTCTCTCCTCCACCTCCCCACACTGTCTAGAAAGGGATGCTGCAGATTGGAGGGAGAGTGAATTGGAATGAGGGTTGTGAGAGCATAGATGCTGGTTCAGTTCATATCAGTTCAGTCATTCAGTCACGTCCAACTCTTTGTGACCCCACGAATCACAGCAAGCCAGGCTTCCCTGTCCATCACCATCTCCTGGAGTTCACGCAAACGTCCATCGAGTCCGTGATACCATCCAGCCATCTCATCCTCTGTCATCCCCTTCTCCTCCTGCCCCCAANAGTCCCTTGGACTGCAAGGAGATCCAACCAGTCCATTCTGAAGGAGATCAGTCCTGGGTGTTCTTTGGAAGAAATGATGCTAAAGCTGAAACTCCAGTACTTTGGCCACCTCATGTGAAGAGTTGACTCATTGGAAAAGACTTTGATGCTGGGAGGGATTGGGGGCAGGAGGAGAAGGGGACGACCGAGGATGAGATGGCTGGATGGCATCACAGACTCGATGGACATGAGTCTGAGTAAACTCCGAGAGGTGGTGATGAACAGGGAGGCCTGGCGTGTTGTGATTCATGGGGTCACAAAGAGTTGGACATGACTGAGCGACTGAACTGAACTGAACTGAATGATGCATATTATATGCAATTTGCTATAGAGACTGCAGAGAGAGAAAAAGTCTAACCGATTTATACAGACAAGCCGATATAATAATTTCCTGTGTTAATTATTCTTATCAAAAGGAAAAATATAAACTCCTACGTTTATAACAAGAGGAAGTTACATCCTGGAGCCAAGTACCGAGAAGTTTTTGTTGTTAGGGGAACTTTGTTTTTTTTTTTTTCAATATGTATTTGCATTTATAATTTTTTCTTTCTGTGACTATTTTATAATAAAAGCACTATTTTCTAAATATCTCTTGCTGTTTCTATTTTACCTTGACTGTTTCAATTATCTAAATATATAGTAAGTCTATGGTAAAATACAAACCAACGTGATTGTTAGCAATATGAGATTAATTTAAAAATTCAGTATGATACTAGCTTTGGAGGAATAATTTTAAGGTTTAGTGTACAAGTGAATGATTAAAGCAGATTTTTGGTTAGCAATGGTCAAAATTTTTCTCTCATCCTACGTTAATTGTTCAAAGTATAGCACAAAAAAAAATAGAAAGTATAGTGATGTCTATATTGCTTATATTTGTAAATGATTAGCAATTTGATTATTATTTTGTAGCTTCATATAAAATTTTACCTAATCAGTACGACTGGAGCTTAAATTTAAAATTTTAAATTAGGCCCCCAAAATTTCAGTACTAAGGAGTAATTCCATCTGGAGCTTAAATTTAAATTTTTAACTTAGGCCCAAATATTTTCACCTAGGTCCTCATCAATCACATAAGTAACATTCAGTTCAGTTCAGTCACTCAGTCGTGTCCAACTCTTTGCGACCTCATGAATCGCACCACACCAGGCCTCCCTGTTCATCACCATCTCCTGGAGTTCACTCAAACTCATGTCCATTGAGTCGGTGATGCCATCTAGCCATCTCATCGTCTGTCGNAATCACATAAGTAACATTCAGTTCAGTTCAGTCACTCAGTCGTGTCCAACTCTTTGCGACCTCATGAATCGCACCACACCAGGCCTCCCTGTTCATCACCATCTCCTGGAGTTCACTCAAACTCATGTCCATTGAGTCGGTGATGCCATCTAGCCATCTCATCGTCTGTCGTGCTCTTTTCCTCCTGCCCCCAATCTCTTCCAGCATCAGAGTCTTTTCCATTGAGTCAACTCTTCGCATGAGGTGGTCAAAGTACTGGAGTTTCAGCTTTAGCATCATTCCTTCCAAAGAACACCCAGGACTGATCTCCTTCAGAATGGACTGGTTGGATCTCCTTGCAGTCCAAGGGACTTTCAAGAGTCTTCTCCAACAACACAGTTCAAAAGCATCAATTCTTCGGTGCTCAGCTTTCTTCACAGTCCATCTCTCACATCTATACATGACCACTAGAAAAACCATAGCCTTGACTAGAGGGATCTTTGTTGACAAAGTAATGTCTCTGCTTTACAATATGCTATCTAGATTGGTAATAACTTTTCTTCCAAAGAGTAAGTGTCTTTTAATTTCATGGCTGCAGTCACCATCTGCAGTGGTTTGGGAGCCCCAAAAAAACAAAGTCTGACACTGTTTCCACTGTTTCCCCATCTATTTCCTATGAAGTGATGGGACCAGATGCCATGATCTTCGTTTTCTGAATGTTGAGCTTTTAGCTAACTTTTTCACTCTCCTCTTTCACTTTCATCAAGAGGCTTTTTAGTTCCTCTTCCCCTTCTGCAATAAGAATGATGTCATATGCATATCTGAGCTTATTGATATTTCTCCCGGCAATCTTGATTCCAGCTCATGCTTCTTCCAACCCAGCGTTTCTCATGATGTACTCTGCATAGAAATTAAATAAGCAGGGTGACAATATACAGCCTTGACATACTCTTTTTTCCTATTTGGAACTAGTCTGTTGTTCCATGTCCAATTCTAACTGTTGCTTCCTGACCTGTATATAGGTTTCTCAAGAGGACAGTCAGGTGGTCTGGTATTGATATCTCTTTCAGAATTTTCCACAGTTTATTGTGATCCACACAGTCAAAGGCTTGGCATAGTGAATAAAGCAGAAATAGATGTTTTTCTGGAACTCTCTTGCGTTTTCGTTGATCCAGCGGATGTTGGCAATTTGTTCTCTGGTTCCTCTGCCTCTTCTAAAACCAGGTTGAACATCTGGAAGTTCATGGTTCACATATTGCTGAAGCCTGGCTTGGAGAATTTTGAGCATTACTTTCCTAGCGTGTGAGATGCGTGCAATTGTGTGGTATTTTGAGCATTCTTTGGCATTGCCTTTCTTTTGGATTGCAATGAAAACTAACCTTTTCCAGTCCTATGCCCACTGCTGTGTTTTCCAAATTTGCTGGCATATTGATTGCAGCACTTTCACAGCATCATCTTTCAGGACTTGAAATAGCTCGACTGTAATTTCATTACCTCCACTAGCTTTGTTCATAGTAATGCTTTCTAAGGCCCACTTGACTTCACATTCCAGGATGTCTGGCTCTAGGTGAATGGTCACACCATCGTGATTATCTGGTTCATGAAGATCTTTTTTGTACAGTTCTTCTGTGTATTCTTCCCACCTCTTCTTAATATCTTCTGCTTCTCTTATATCCATACCATTTCTGTCCTTTATCAAGCCCATCTTTGCATGAAATATTCCCTTGATATCTCTGATTTTCTTGAAGAGATCTCTAGTCTTTCCCATTCTGTTGTTTTTCTCTTTTTCTTTGCATTCATCAGTGAGGAAGACCTTCTTATCTCTTCTTGCTATTCTTTGGAAATCTGCATTCAGATCCTTATATCTTTCGTTTTCTCCTTTGCTTTTCACTTCTCTTCCTTTCACAGCTATTTGTAAGGCCTCCCAAGAGAACCATTTTGCTTTTTTGCATTTCTTTTCCATGGGAATGGTCTTGATCCCTGTCTCCTGTACAATGTCATGAAACTCAGTCCATAGTTCATCAGGCACTCTGTCAGTCAAATCTAGTCCCTTAAATCTGCTTCTCACTTCCACTGTATAATCATAAGGGATTTCATTTAGGTCATACCTCAATGGTCTAGTGGTTTTCCCTACTTTCTTCAATTTAAGTCTGAATTTTGCAATAAGGAGTTCATGGTCTGAGCCACAGTCAGCTCCTGGTCTTGTTTCTGCTGACTATATAGAGCTTCTCCATCTTTGGCTGCAAAGAATATAATCAGTCTGATTTTGGTGTTGACCGTCTGGCAATGTCCATGTTTAGAGTCTTCCCTAGTGTTGTTGAAAGAGGGTGTTTGCTATGACCAGTGCATTCTCTTGGCATAACTCTTTTAGCCTTTGCCCTGCTTCATTCCGTATTCCAAGGCCAGATTTGCCTGTTACTCCAGGTGTTTCTTCACTTCCTACTTTTGCATTCCAGTCCTCTATAATGAAAAGGACATCTTTTTTGGGTGTTAGTTCTAAAAGTAAGCAGGGTGACAATATACAGCCTTGACGTACTCCTTTCTCTATTTGGAACCAGTCTGTTGTTCCATGTGCAGTTCTAACTGTTGCTCCCTGACCTGCATATCCCTAAAAATGGAGGCCATGAACTCTGGTTCCATGTCAGGTGTGAGGGATGCTGGAACCCAAAACCAACCACAGAAAGAGAACAACAGAGTGAACCTGTGTCCTATTTCTTTAAGGTTTTGGGGAAGTAACAATGACTCTATAGTGTGACTTGGCAGATGTGGCCTTGTTACTGAGCCCAGTTCATTCTGCACACTGCCCAACAGACCAATAAATTGAAAGACAAGTTGTTAGAACAAGGAATAATTATTTTTCATGGGAAATCTAGCAAACCAAGAAGATGGCAGTCTAGCATCTCAGAGAACCATTTACTTCTAGTCCCAAATTAGGATCCTGTTACACAGAAGAGAAGGAGGGGGAGGGGCTCAATGTGACATTGACCAATGACTGACTAATGGTCACTGGTTGACGGTTGCTCTCTAACAGTCACTTGCTTGGGGGAGGGGCCCACTGAGGCACCAACCAATAGGTGAGCAGGACCACTAACGGTTGCTGGTTGACAGTTTCTCCCTAATTGGCTGCTGGCTTGTGGGAGGGGCCTTCTGACCAGGGCTGCTACAGCTGGAGCCTTCCCCTCCTGCTATCACAGCCTTTCAGGGTTCTCCAGGCCCCATTACAACCCCAGCATGGTTTCTTGGTCTCCAAGCATGGCAGAAAGGACAGGAATGAGGAAGCCTCAGCAACTACGGGGGCAGACTGTATTAGATGAGATGGGGCTTCCCAACAGGAACTAGATGAAAAGAAGACGCCGAGGATGAAGACCAGGTCCTCCCTCAGCTGGACACCACCTTAACCCTCCCAGGTGCTCAGTTGCTACACTATAGAAAAGGGAAAGGAGGGGAGGCTGACTTCACATTCTTAGGGGGAAAATGGGACTTGAAATAGAAATTAAATCGAGCTGTGAACAGTTCAAGATACCTTTTCTGCACGTTTGTATTTTCAGACAGAGATTTGTAGCTGCTCTACCTAGTTCCTTCCTGACTCAGTTATTGCCCTCATTCGGGGAAAGAGAGCTAAGTTTTGGCTCAAAAGCTTCAGCTCACAGCTGGCAATATGAGAATCACCAGGGTGCGTCTCCACTGCCTGTTAAGGTTGCATAATGATGACAAAAACTGGGAACTTGGGAGCAGCGCACCCCCTGAGATGACAATCACAGCACGTCAGGCTGGGGGTGGGGGTATCTGAGAAGCCGGTGCTGGGAGCTCTCCATTGAGAGGGATGGGAAGCGGAGTGTGGCTCAGAAGGCTGTTCAAGGCAGGGACTGTGGGAACGTCCATTCTTGTAAGATGGGAGTCCTGCCATCCTCGTTTCCTGTTCTGTCCCAGCCGGGATTCTCTGCACAAGCATTAATACATGTCTACTGGCATCATGCGGGATGCAGAGAGCATTCCTGCGTGAATGGGACAGAGTCTCTGCCTCCGGAGTGCGTGTCTGTAATAGGGGCGGGGCAGGTGCACAGCTGATAGGGGCCTCTTGTTAGTGTTCCGGCGCAGCCATTGGTCCGCCTGGCAGTGGACCCCTCCCCCAAGCAAGCGACTGTTAGTGAGAGACCGTTAGGGAGCAACTGTCAGTGAGTGACCGTTAACAGTGCTGCTCAGCCATTGGTCAGTGTTACAGTGGGACCCTCCCCTAAGTTAGCGACCTTCGGGAGCAGCTGTCGAGAAGCAACCCTTAGTAGTCATGCTTCAGCCACTGGTTGGCATCACACTGGGCCACTCCGCCTCCTGTATATAAAAGGAACTGAATCTTAGACTGAGGGAGACACTAGGCTGCTGTCTTATGGGTCTGCTAGCTTTCCCCTCACCCCAACAACTCCTCTCCTGATACTGGCTGTTATGCGATGAGCAGAATGATTTTGGGCTGGGTAACACATTTCCCGCTCCCAAAGAGATCCTTCCCGCGTTAAGTAGTAGGCAGCAAATAAGATGGGAATACAAGGGGAGGAGAGTTCTAATATGAGCGCTCCAGAGGAATTCCTACCAAGCAGGGCTCCTACATTGGGTCTTGGGAGGGTAAATGGGTGTTCATGCAAGAGACAGAGATGCTGGGGACACAGGCTGATCACAGATGTGCAGGTAAGGAGCAGCAGAGGACACAAAGCAGAAAGCTCTGCAGCGTCTCTGGGCGGTAGGGAGACAAGGGGTGGGAGATGGAAGTTTGGGTCAAGTCACATATAGCCTTGGATTCTATGATCAGGAATTTAGCCTCCATCCTGGAGCCCATGAGTAGCTGCTAACAGGTTTCTAGGTAGATAGTCCAATAACCAGGTTTATATTTCACAAAGATGTGTCTGGCAGCATTTGGAAGGCAAATGGGAAAGGACTGGAGGGGTGGCCAGAATGTTACTGAAGATTGTCTGGAGACCCTCATTCACTAACCAGTTCCAGCAAGTCCTCACATTGAACCACAGACTCCATGGACCCATCCATCAAGTCTTGCTTGTAGAGGGAAGGTCCAAAGGAGGTTTCTGACTAAATGGAAACAGTAGAGGATCAGATATAGGAGAGCTGAGGGCTGGTGCTTAGGCTGGTTTCTAATGAGTTAGAAGAGCAGCAGACAGCTCTGCCTGTACTCATCCTGGCAACCTCAAGTTCCAGATTCCTCCACTTCCCTGACCTTACAGCCAGACGGAGTTTCCAGCACCAGCCCCTCTAGCCATCCTGTCCAGCTGCACTGGACTCAGGGTGATGATGCTATTCTTGGAATAAGGAAGCAGCCCATGCTGCCAGTGATTGCACTAGCCCCTCAGTCCAATGGGGTCAGCAAGTGTCACCATACCTTCCCCAGCTCTCACTTCAGCCCAAAGCAGACTATGACACTTCCATCAGCCCTGGAACTTCCATCAGACTCGTACTTTGTCAAAACTGCATTTTCATAATTACCATTGTGTCCAAGACTTCCAGGGACTGCAGTAACTTCATATCGCCTCTTGCTAAATCATTTGGCTGCATTTCAGAAATACTGTTCTCAGTTCCGACTGGCTTCAGTCTGCCATTCCCAATTCATTATTCATGCCCGTGGCTCAGATTTTCACATCCTCATAGCCATCAGTGGCCCAGCGATCTTGGCTGGGAGATGGAGAAGTGGGAAAGGAGGGCCAGAGCATACAAAGTAGGTCGAATGGGAAATGACCAAAAAAAAAAAAAAAAGTATGTGGAGAGTTGAGGTGGGGGTGCACAAGGCAGTGGGCAGATCTTGGAGGATGGATGGGTTAAACGGGAGCAAGTGGGAAAGAAAACTCTGAGAGTCAAGAGAACAGAAGAGAGAGAAGTGTGGGGCTGTCCAGGAAAAGCAAATTATGTGACTTGATTGCAAGATCAAAATGCAGCTCTTGCTACCGATTAAATTGGTTTATCTCTGCAGCACAGCACTGGGCTGCAAAAGGGATGTCGTAGCTGGAGGTGAACAGGGAAATGAGCTCGCCATGCAGAGTTCCTTGCAGCTTCAGTGCTGTCCTGCAGTTTTCTTAGGAACAACACTGATTCCCTTTAAACAGTGGATCCTTCCCTCCTCCCTCCAACTCCTCACTCTTTAGATTGGTTAGTCCAATTAGTGATATTGACTGTTTTTGCAGATCCTATAGGAGCTTTGGCCCGGTGTCTTATGAATATGGAAAGTTCCACTGAACAGAGAATGACTGGGCAGTGTGGAGTGCTGAGGAGAGAAAGCTGACCCAACCGACACTTGATCTAACTGGAGCAAGTCCTGTAGAGCCTGCACTGGAGAGACCTTGGCAATCACCCAGCCACTACCCTGGCTGCACATAAACGCAGCTTAAAAGAAAATAATTGTGTCTGGGTTCCATCCTTGAAGGTTTAATTAAAGTTGTCTGGGGTAAGGCCCTTTATCATTATTAAAAACAAGAAAATCAGATGAGGCTACTGTGTGGCCAGAGTGGAAGATCCCTGACCTAGTTCAAGCTTTTCATTTCATAGATAAAAACTGAGGCTCCTGAAGGCAAGGTCAGGTGCCCTGAATTTTCGCAGTTAAGGAGTCATGGTTCTTCTGCCCCCTAGGTCAGTGCTGGCTCTGCCAGCCTAGAGGCGTCTCAGTACAAGCACCTTCCTGGGGACTCCTGAGCCTTCCTATGAAGAGGTGACTGAGTGCTAACTCCCTAACATGTCCATCTGGGGCTTAGCACCCTCTAGAGAGGTTCCTTCCAGCCTGCTGAATATTTTATAAGCATCTGAAGACAGATTCAACACAGTAAATAACTCCTGTGCAGGAACACATTGGATGTCCCCCATCCCAGCATGTGCACATGCACGCATGCACGTGCACACACACACACACACACACACACTTGTGTACAAGCACACATAGACTTAGCCTTTCCTCATTTCTGTTTGAGATCAGGTGACCTTTTTTCTGAACTGCAGTCACTGCCAACAATAAAAAAAACATGGAGGGAAAAAGGTGAACAAAGGGAATTCTGCTGATGTTCCATTCCAGAAGCATTTTGTTTGATCCTGGATGGAGGGGGGCATTTCTTAGACACCATTTGACTGAATAAGGGGTGCTGGGGATGGTAAAAGTGAACACTGAGGTGGAAAAATCAGACTTTTGCATGCTTCTCTTTACAGGAAAAACCCAGTTTATCAACAGTTCGTGGAATTTCAAATATAGAACTCACTGTATAGCTTTTTCTTTTTAACAACAACGCCAAATTCTTTTTTCCTTTTTCTTTTCTTTTTAAAAAATAAAAACAATAGCTCTGCTGCCCCCTAATACTCGAGACAAATATCCTCTGGTACATTACAAATAAGAGAAATCAATTTGATTTTATACAAGACTGCATTTCATTTTGGAAGATCTTTTGGTCACATTTAAGTGCAAGAGGAAGAGATAACAGATGAAATAGCTTCGTGAGGAAACAGAACATTCTTGAACATTTGTTCTAATTCATTCCCAAGTCCAACTGAGCATGATGCAGAATAATGGCTTTCACAACAACGACTCAGACAATCCCCTCCCCCTGCTTCCAAGAATGTTTCCAGTTACATCCAAAACCTTAGATGATGGGGAGTGAAAATAGCATCTTATTACACACCTGTCATTGGCTCTTGGGAGAAATATCTTTCCCGAATGCTGTAGTGGAGGCTTAATTTATACACATCACAAATTCATATTCATGTGTGCTCTATTTAGGCTTTATTATGTTTACAAATCTTCTGATGAATGAGAAATCAATAATCTGAGGAAGTGTAGATGTAGAAATAGAAGAAAAATAGAGTTTACCGTGCATGACAGTAAGTGCCAGCCCACAGATGCAGTGTTTGGGGTCTGAAACAATGATGAATGTCAAGTTATCTCAGGATAAATTTTCCGACTATTTATCTTAAAAAGTTAAATTACAGATACACTGTGGAGATTCTTCTGTAAGAAGTTATTAATTTCGGTGGTCAATTTCAATACTGTTTCTGGAAATTTTTCAGGTTGAACTCTTTCTGAAGTTATTTGAGAAAGAACAGCTAAATGTCACCCACGACCACAGACCTCCCTGGGGCCTCACAGTCAGTGCAAGAGATGAAACAGCACCTGCAGGCTGAACAGGTAGCGTTATACAAAGGCAAGCCATTCTGTCTCATCATTATGCTTTTCATCATCACAGCCACAATTATTCAGAAGTTTGAGAGTTTTTTTTTTTTTTAAGTTATTCTATGCTTTCAGAGGCTAGGAACTCTTGGCATACATTTTTGATCTCTGATGACCCTTTATTTGTGTTTTTAGTGTATTGTTAAAATTGTCTTTTGAGGAATGTCGTGGTTTTCTTTACATTTTTTGAGGGGGCGAGACGTCTATTCAGATACAATTCCCGATAGGTTTCTCAGTTTTCAAAAGATGATACAAAGACCCATGAACTTGAATCAGCACTGTAGTTTCTGCATTTCCATTTCTTGCCTCAAAGTCTAACCTTGTGTGTTTTCCCACCTGCTGTGGTTCATCAGACTTCCTCCTATTGAATCACTCAAGCTAAGAGGCTGGTGGATGGTCCAAACCCTGCGGTTACTCTACTTCATGGTTCAGACCCAGTGATTATTTCAGCAGGTAGATACATGACCCAAGCTGGCTCAATTTAGAGCTTGTCTATGGATTTTCCAAATTTGAAATGGAGAGCATGTTCTCTCTTTCTGCTTGCCTCACAGGCTCTGAAGTGCCTAGAACTGTGCCTGACACAGGGTAAGTGTCTCTTCTCATTATTGTTAACAGGGTGTGCCTTTGGGGCTGCTAGTAGCCATGGCCTCCTCCACATGAAGGAACCTGGAAGAATGAGGGCAAACAAAACAAAAGCTGAGATGAAAGGTGGAGAGAGAAATCTGGTACAGTTCACACAAATCCATCCTTTTTTATGGTTTGGTTCCATGAGCTAATACGTTTCTTTCTCTTGTTTAATTTGAGCTGGGATTCTGCCATTTGTAATAAAAAGTTCTGATGATGAACACAACTTGGTGTTATTTAGCAGACGCTTGGAAGTTTGGACTAGAAGAAAAGTGAAGATTGATGCAGGCATTCCTAGTAGTACAGACTCAGGGACTAAGACAGAAAATGCAGGCAAACAGGTTTGAGGGACGGTCATGAACTTAACTTTGGATGTATTAAGTTTGAAGATCTTTGAATTTTGCCACATGGAGCTGCCCATTAGGTGTTTAGAAATAAGGATAGAAAGCTCAGGAGAGAGTTCAGAGGTGGAGATATAAATGTGTGGTCAACAGAATGGAGCTGAAATTGGAGCCCATGACCCTGAATGAGTCCAGTGAGTGAGTGAGTGAAGTCGCTCAGTCGTGTCTGACTCTTTGTGACCCCATGGACTGTAGCCCACCATGCTCCTCCATCCATGGGGTTTTCCAGGCAAGAGTACTGGAGTGGGTTGCCATTTCCTTCTCCAAAGGATCTTCCCAACCCAGGGATTGAACCTGGGTCTTCCACATTATAGGCAGACTCTTTACTGTCTGAACCACCAGGGAAGTCCAAATGGGTCCAGAGCAGGACTGAAAGAGGCACAGGAGAAGAAACAGACAATGGGAGGTGATGCGGTCCAGTGAGAGGACAGGAGAGATGTCAAAGAGGATAATCCTAAAAACACCCTCACATGATGCCAAGAGGCTTGGATGGGTGAAAACTCAGAAGAGGTATCACAGGCTATAGGGAGCTTATTGGTACCACTTGAGAGAAAATTTCAGTTTAGTAGGAGCACAGGATTGAGAAATGGATGGGAGAAATGGATGGGGGAGGTCATAAGAGGGAAAGGTGTGGGCATTCCATAGTTTCAGTGTAGTCAGATCACCTCTTTTTTTCTTAAGAGTAATTGTGATTTAAGCACATCTACAGGTTGAAGAGAAATCAAAGGGCAGAAAAAATACATCAGATGGGTACAAATGGAAAAAGCACATTAAAAGAGGAAGGGGTAGAGGGTAAAAGAAGACGTCTCAGAGAGAAAAAACTGTATTTCTTTATTTAAGACATCAGGGCAAGAGAAAAAGACCACAATGAGCTTGGAAGAATTTAAGGTAGGAGGTGAATGCTAGGTAGAACTCCATCCCAGGGTGTTGAGGCCAAGAAGGTGGATGGCAAGGTCATGTGCTACTTGATTGGCGGGTGAAGGAACTTCAGTGTGGACAGAATTTAGAACCACTACAAGAAATTGAGTTTATTATAATAATTTTAGGGTATCATTGAGATTAGAAAGAATAATTTGGCAGTGTATTGTATTCAGTCAATTTCCCCTAGCAGCTCAAGATAAGGAATGGCAAAAACCAAAGACGCATTTGCCTGGTTCAATGGAAAGTTAAGGAACAAGGAAATCTAGGATGCCAGGGAGCCTTACTGAGTGAAGAGAGCAGGTTTGTCTCACTTACTAGCTTGCTGTCAGGGACTTGTCTTACTGTGGATGGCGTGCAGCACAGTATCCAGCACCTAAGGGAGATGCAATAAAGATTTATGCCATTGAATAAAAAGGCACTCGTTAACTTTTATGCTGCACTCTTTCATCTAGTTTCAGCTCTGAAACACAGGAATCACCTTCCTTTCTTCTCCACATTTGTTCTGGCAGTTTGATTAGAAAGAACAAGATGTTTTTGGAATCATCCCTGTGGAGAGAGAGGGTGGTGATGGGGCCATGAGAAAAATGGGAAGTAGAAATTTGAGAAAAATTAATAAATGTATTTGCATTCCTATTGTGAGGAAGGAACTGGGTGTGATTGTGTATGTTCCAAGCACAAGTACTGATGGTTTGAGATGAGGCAGTGCATGAGTCACACAGAACGGGAGGTTTTTATAAAGAAATTGATGAGCAAGGAGATCTGGGCAGGATACAGGGTGACCAGTTATCCCAGTTGCCCAAGATGGAAGATGACCGTGAGATTTTTTTAACTAAAATGGGAAAGTTCCAGAGTGATCAAGATGTTTGGTCAGCCTACTGTGTGCAGAGAAACATGAAAAAAATCTATTAAATATCCATTTATCTTTAAAATAGAGTAGTTTCAGAATTCCTGGAGAGGTCACTCTAGGGAATCCCCCCGAGAAGGAACATTTGATTTGTATCAGCAGACTGCTGCTGCTGCTAAGTCGCTTCAGTCGTGTCTGACTCTGTGCAGCCCCATAGACGGCAGCCCAACAGGCTCCCCTGTCCCTGGGATTCTCCAGGCAAGAACACTGGAGTGGCTTGCCATTTCCTTCTCCAGTGCAGGAAAGTGAAAGTGAAGTTGCTCAGTCGTGTCCAACTCTTCGCGACCCCATGGACTGCAGTCTACCAGGCTCCTCCATCCATGGGATTTTCCAGGCAAAAGTACTGGAGTGGGGTGCCATTGCCTTACTCCATGAACTGAACATGTTTTTAAATTGGGCTTTCTGAAGATTTCTAAAACTTGCAAGTAATTGATCTGAAGCTAAAAGTGTAAGCCGGGCCTTAATGATGACATCTTAAATAAACTGTCTTATTACCTATTTTAAAACATAGTATTTTTTATTAGAACCTGAAAATGTCGTTTAAGGTTACTCACCAACTTTCTTACAGTACAGTTTGCAGGATACTGGGGGAAAGAATAGATTCTTTTTTCCTCTCCACCCTCGCCTAGCTGAAGAAACACCATGCTATCTCCAATGTTAAGTAGCAGGTGAGATGCCTGCATGTTTCAAAGGCCAAACAAAACATAAACCAGATGGGACCTGCTTTGGTGCTGATCTGAACCAAAAGCTGAGTAAAATGAATAAACACACCAAGAACACTCTAGACAATTCTCAACAGAGAAGAAACACACATATGACAGAAACATAATTGTCTTTAATTTGCAAATTGATTTTGGACCCTAAGAACCTGGAAGGAATGGGGCTTTTTCTTGGGTCTTACCTTTAGTCAGTGATTTCAGCAACGTTAGTGATTGTATGGTGGTAGCAGTAGGTGAATGGGTATGAGGGACAGTGTGTTCAGAACTTCTCTTGAGGGAGCAGAATCTACAGAAGACAACCGAGGAAGTAGTGGTGGGAAAAACAGCACAAAAGCTTTGAACAAAGGAAAATGTAGACACTCCCAGCATTCCGAGTTGATTGATATGCTCACACACAAATGCTATGAATGACTTACTGCTTCATTCAAATTCTTGCTGCAAATCAGTGGGTCTCAGGCTTGGCTGCACATTGAAATTACCCTGGGGAGCCTTAAAATACCTGATCCCTGGGTCCAATCCCAGCCTTGGTGCTTGGACTGCATGTGTGTAACCAAGATTGATAGCCCCTATGCTGTCAATCAGGAAATCAGGAGAAAAGGCCCAGGCCAGTAGTTTCCAAATTGTATGTACCTAAGAATGGCCTGGAGAGATTGGTAAAATCTCCTGGAGCCCATCTTCAGGATTCAGTAAGTCAGGGTGGGGCCTGGAGATTATGCATTTCTAACAAGCTAACCAGTGCTGCTGCTGCTGCTTCTGGGCCAAGGATGGCACTATGAGGACGCTGGCCTGAGTGGATCTTCTGTTACTATGTCTGGAGACAACTAAATCAGTCATAATTCCTTGCGGTACCCCGAGAGTTCTGTGGACCCTCATTTAAGTGCGTTTAGAGGGCACATCTGAATTGATTTGCCCCATTCCCTCCAGCCAACAGGAGGAAGCCCCTCTCTTTTCAAGCCTGGGAGTGTAAGGGCTTTGTTCTTTGCTGACCTTGTTGATTTGAGGGGAAGCCATAAAATTATCATCATAGGTGTCTGGGCATTTCCAGCCAGCTCCGTGGAGTCACTCCGATCTAATGGCACCCCAACTAGCCAGGCAGTCCTCCTCCTGTGCACCCCTCCACTCTGCCTTGGAACTGCCACTCTGTGCCTGCCTTCATCCAACAAGCAGGACCCACAGTGCATTTGGAGTCCTGCCCCACTGTGCCCAGAGAACCATGGCAGCCCAAAGAATAGTACTAAATCTTAGGTACTGTTTGTGGGCATTTGTTCTGCCAAAAACTGTGCTGGCACTTCATACACATCACTTAACCTTCATGCCAACCTTGAAACACTAGAATTATTATGACCATTTTATAGATGAGGAAACTGAGGCTCAAAGAGTATGACTTGCCCAAAGCCTTAGGGCCATTAAAGGAGAAATGAGATGTGTGGTTGGTCTGGCTCCAAAGTCCATGCTTTCCCCGTACTCTTCTGCCTACCAGGCACAGGTAGACTAGGGTGACAGAAAGAGCAGGGGACCCTGGCTGGTAAATGGTCTGGCCTCCACTCCTAGATACTGCTAAGCAGCCAGGCAGCCTTGGACAGGTGTAGCCCCACCCCAGTGCCTCTGTCCTCAGATCCTTATCTGTGCAATAAGGGGTTTGGTGCATATATCTTTTTGATTTATAGTTTTGTCCGGATACATGCTCAGGAGTGGGATTGCTAGGTCATATAGTAATTCTGTTTTTCATTTTCTGAAGAACCTCTGTACTGTTTTCCATGGTGGCTACACCAACCTATGTTCCTAGCAACACTGTAGGAGGGAGGAACCTTAATCAGAGTTGATCATTTCGTTCAAATGAATGTCATCTTTCATCTATAATGTGCGAAAAAGCAGCAAAATGGGCCACTGATCTTCAAGTGCCCTCCCAGACCCTCTGAGATTTCATCACAGATTGGAGGGTACAGAGTAGGTAGATGCCAGGAAACCTGCTTTCTAAACAGGCAAATAATGCAAAGATTTTGTTGTTGTTGTTGACTCTTTATATGCTTAGTGTTAAAATTGTGGTCAGATACTCATAACATAAAATTTAGCATCTTAACCACTATAAAGAGTTCAGTTCAGGGGCATTAAGTACATTCACATTTTGGGCCACTAGCACCACCATCCAGCCAGGAACTCTATTTATCTACAAAAATATGTTAACAGTCTTCACACAACACTAAAAATAGCATCTCCAAAAGCAATACTATTTTGAATTTATAAACCTCCATTGTAGAAATTTAAGGCATTTCACAAACATTGCCTTGTCCATCCTTGTGACGACCTTATATAGAAGCAGACAGATAGGAGAGCAGACAGATCAGACAGAAAGGAGGAAAGAGACCCAGGGGATATGCAGGTCTGCTCAATTTCACTTTGACTCACAGAGACTCAGTGGATCACCCAGGTTCTCCTAGTTTTCAGGTAGCTGAGGATCTTAGAATTTGGATATGTGCCTTTCAGTCTGTTTTCAGTTTTCTAAGACTGTGGTAGTTTAATCGCTAAGTCATGTCTGACTTGTGATCCCATGGACTGTAGCCTGCCAGGCTCCTCTGTCTATGGGATTCTCCAGGCAAGAATACTGGAGTGGGNAGGATCTTAGAATTTGGATATGTGCCTTTCAGTCTGTTTTCAGTTTTCTAAGACTGTGGTAGTTTAATCGCTAAGTCATGTCTGACTTGTGATCCCATGGACTGTAGCCTGCCAGGCTCCTCTGTCTATGGGATTCTCCAGGCAAGAATACTGGAGTGGGTTTCCATTTCCTTCTTCAGAGGATCTACCCCACCCAGGAATCAAACCCGGCTCTCCTGCATTGCAGGCAGATTCTTTACCAACTGAGCTATGAGGGAAGCCCCACAAATGAGTGCTTGTTTTCACAAAGTGTGTTTACTTAACAGGCCAGAATACAGGAGTAGGTAGCCTTTCCCTTTTCCAGGGGATGTTTCCAACCCAGGGATTGAACCCAGGTCTTCTGCATTGCAGGCAGATTCTTTACCAGCTGAGACACAAGGGAAACCCAAGAATACTGGAGTGGGTAGCCTATCCTTTCTCCAGGGGATCCTCCTGACCTAGGAGTTGAACTGGGGTCTCCTGCATTGCAGGCAGATTCTTTACCAACTGAGCTATCAAGGAAGTCTAAGACTGGAATGATAGCATTAACCAGAGAGGAAAGTTAGACGATAGCGTAGGCTCGCCCTGCCTCAAGGGAAAAGTGTTCTTCATGGACAAGTTGTTGGGATAGGTGTATCATTGTGGGAGTGGGAACTGGGGTCAGGGAAACTCTGGCAGAGCTGGGGTTTAGGAGGAGGTTCTCAGGTTCTGTCAGGTTCTGGGCAGCTGCTAATAGAGAACTGTGGTGCAAAGAGCTACCCTGACTATAAGGCTGAGAGAGGATGCTTGCAGGTACAAAAAGGTTTTTCCTGGCCTGGGAATGAAACCTCCATGATCCAGGCTGCATATGTGTGTGTTTGTGTGTGACAGAGAGACACACAAAGAGAGAAAGCCAGGTGAATTCAGATACAAAAGATGAAAAGAAAAAGTGTAATTTTTCCTGGCTGTGAATGAGGGATCAGATGACGAAGTTAAGTCATCAAAGTCAGTAAACTGAACTCTTTTTTGCAATTTGGTGATTATTTTTTTAAATGATATTTTGGTTGGAGAAGAAAATAGAAGAAAATTGTATTCATAGAAAGTTGTGTTTCAGTTAGATTCAACCTTTAGGCAGCTGGAAAATTTCCAGTGAATTTCCAGGAACAAGAAAATGATAGCATTCTTGGTGCAAGGTCTGAATCCTCAAAGTCCAGGAATAGTCATGCACAAACTGTGGTTAACAGACAGAGAATGAACTCAGGAAACAATCTAACAATAGAGACCAGCAAGCGGGATGCCGTCATTCAGCTGGGTGTGCAGGGAGAAAGGGCTGCTTCTTCATGAACAGAGGAGGCAATTAACAGGTGTTGTGCTCTCCCCTCAACCAGTTATATCTCATCGGTTTCTCACTGAAAGCACATGGAATAAATATTAACTTTGCTACTGGCCACAGATCCTTACAAGAGAAGATAAAGGTGAAACTGAATAGTGGAAAGAAGGAAAATGAAAGAGTACATGCTGCTGCTGCTAAGTCACTTCAGTCGTGTCCGACTCTGTGTGACCCCACAGACGGCAGCCCACCAGGCTCCCCCCTCCCTGGGATTCTCCAGGCAAGAATACTGGAGTGGGTTGCCATTTCCTACTCCAATGCATGAAAGAGAAAAGTGAAAGTGAAGTCGCTCAGTCTGTCCGACTGTTAGCGACCCCATGGACTGCAGCCCAGCAGGCTACTCCGTCTATTGGATTTTCCAGGCAAGAGTACTGGAGTGGGGTGCCATTGCCTTCCCCGAAAGAGTACATGAGGAAAATCAAATGCGAAAGAAGTAAAGAAAGGAGAAGAAGATTCTTAAAAATCATGTATTAAACTCCAAATGAACAATGACAGAGTGGTCAGAATTGGAGCAGGTGATCAAGAGACAGGTTTTCCAGCTTAAAGCTGAGATGACACAGTCTGCATCGGATGGAAGACCTCCTAAATAGAACTAGAAGATGATGCCAGTTGGTGACACATTCTCTAAAGACCAGAAGCCTCGTCCCCAGTCTGGCGGAGCTGAACCCACACAGGAGTGGGGCCCCCGGATGGGAGCGCAGAGCAGCAGCAAGGCCATCGCCCCCTGGGCCTGAAATCGTCACCTCCTCCCCAGGAGCTGGTTTGGCTCTCACTCCTTCCAGAGTGGGGATGAGCCCTGAGTCTCAGGCAGCAGAAAGGCCGCTGGAATCTGCTGCCCCGACAAGCAGTTGTCTGCCTCATCTCCTTTACAGGGTCTACTGAGGCGGAGTTTGTCCTAGGACATAAGACCACAGAACCACAGAATTTCAGCGTGAGGAACGAGCCTAAGTGTCTCCTCATTTAATCATTTCCAAACTCTCTTGCTTTGAGCATGTAGCTTCAATGTAAGCATACTCATTCATTTTAAAATGACATATTAGCCTTTTGTACTAATAGATTTATTTTAAAACCTACACAGACATTATATTTATAAATAAATATATAAAAGTTATATTATTTTCTTCCTGTCCTCTAACATATCATCTTCATTTCCCCCAGGGGACATGAAATCTATTTTTAAGACAATTCATCAGAGTCAACCAGATGTTTTCATCTATTCTGTAACTCTCTTCCAAAAAAACAGTCTCTCTCTTGAATACCTAGAGGGGAGGCCATTCTGTTTTGGGGACACTTCTATATGTTCCCTGGTTGCTGTGTCCCTGTTGGCTCAGATAGTAAAGAATCTGCCTATGCAGGAGACACAAATTTGATCCCTGGGTTGGGAATGTCCCCTGGAGAAGGAAATGGCAACCCACGCCAGTATTCTTGCCTGGAGAATCCAATGGACAGAAGAGCCTGGCGGGCTACAGTCCATGGGATTGCAGAGTTAGAGATGACTTAGCGGCTAAATAATAGCAATACTCTGTCCCAGGTGGGCAAGATGGGGGCTTCCATACAGAATCACACAAGGAGTTTCGGTCAGAGCTCAAAGCTTCTCTGGGAAAGAGCCCTTGTCTCGCACTTGGCTCTCTCTGGATCTCACTGCAGTGTGAGCTGTGTGGCCAGCAGGAAGGCTGTCGCGGCCATGGTAAATATTATGGTTGCCTCTGGTATGCAGAAGAGCAAGAGTGGCTGCATTTGCGGCTTCCAGGTGGCAGACGCGCAAGAATGAAAGCAGGCAAGGAGGAGCTGGAGGGGTGTCTGGGAAAAAAGAGATCAAGGAAACCTGACTAGTGTGCGATATTTACTGTAAACAGCCCAAGGTTGTTTCGGGTAAGCAAAATCTTTGACATAGATCAGTTGTTTCTCAGTGACTGTGGGAGCAGGTGTTCCCAAGGAAGGATGAATGAGCCCGGTAGCTGTAGTAGGTTCCCTGACTGCTTGGAGGTCCCTGGATGTTAATGTGGACAGTACGCAGGGCCCCCTGCCATCTGTAAAACTCTTTTCAAGATCCTGCAATGAACTGTTTCCCAGTTCTGCAGCAGAGTTTTTCCAAAGCACACAAATGCTAGCGGTGGAGCTGGTTTGGGGCCAAGAATCCTTAGCCAAGCAAGGGTGCAGAAAGGCCTGGGGGAGAAAAAAATGCAGGCTGAGTTGGTTCTAAAACATCTCAGGGTGCTCAGAGGACCAAATGGAAACACTTATCCAGGCAGCTTTTTGCAAAACCATTTGAAACAAAATCTCTCTCAATAATTAAACTGGATGTGTGTGGGTAGAATCAAATATCTTTCTGGAATTCAAGATGAACTTTCTCTCTTCCTCCTCCCCTATTCACCTGCTTTTGAATGACAAACTAAATCAGATACTGAGACCAGATTTAAAATTATTGTAACTTTTAATTTGAGTTCTTACCATTTGCTATTGAAAGAAAAATATTTATTTTGTGGTAGGTGTCCCAGATTGGAAGCTTCTCTGAGTTTAGGGGAGGCAGAGTCTTCAGGGTCCATAAGAATTGGATAAAACTCAAAGGAAGTATAACTTGGGTTTCAGTCGCCAGTCCAGGGTGGGGGAGGTTAGACTGTGGTAACAGTTGGCTTTTGTTTGTCTGGAAAGTTTTTCTAACCCTTCAATTCTAGTATTCTCCCTGCTGCCCTGGTGATAAGGTAAGTGTGTATCCCAGGCCTGGACAATCATTATATGCCGCCTTCCTGACAACAGTGATTGGTGCAAAAGTTGGGTCCATGACTCAGACAGGGCCTTGCTGAGGTCTGACATGTAAATATGAAGTAGCTTCCATGGCCACTAAATGGGAGGGTATAGATTTGAGGCTCTTGGACATCATGTTATCACCTGCCACATGGAGAATTAGAGTGAAACCCAGAGACAGGCAGAGATGGAAGATGGATGGATGGACATGTGAGGATGTCTGGGAAGGGAAAGAGCCCTGGTAGCAAGGCATCGACCCTGACTCTCTAGAATCTTGCAGCCTAGGTGCGATCCATCAGGATGTCCTTTCATCCTTACCTTTGTATATATACTGGATATATATATAATTTAATTAATTTATTGTTGGCTGTGCTAGGTCTTTGTTGCTTTTCTCTAGTTGCAGTGAATGAGGGCTACTCTCTAGTTGTGGTGTTTCTCGTTGCAGTAGCTTCTCTTGCTATGGAACATCAGCTCTCAAGCGTGTGCTGAGGTAGTTTTTGCAGCACATGGGCTCAGCAGTTGCAGTTCCCAGGCTCTAGAGCACAGGCTCAGGAGTTGTGGGGCACAGGCTTGGTTACTCCACAGCATGTGCGAGCTTCCCAGACCAGGGATGGAACCCATGCCTCCTGCATTTACAGGTGGATTCTTTACCACTGAGTCACCAGGAGAGCCCTCATTCCAAGCTTTGAACTAGAACCTGATCCTGATAATGTGACAAGGTCGTATCTCCATCATGATGGCTTTAGGTTCACCCTTCAGCGTGTCTCCCCTGGAAAATGACAGTGACCTTTTCCCTCTCTTCCTGCTCCTTCTTTGCCTTGATGCAGCCATTTTCCATACAGCAAGGAGGTAATTTGGTTGTCTGCTTGCACAGAGTTTTGAAACATTAATTACAGCCTGTCACTCCTCTGCTCAGTCCCTTCAAAGAATTCTCACCTCACTCCGAGGAAAGCCAGTGGTTTTTTCTGCAACCTCTGTCCTCTCCTCCTTAGAGTTCATTAGCCTCCTCTGCTCCTGATCGATTCTCCACTCTCTGATGTGGCTATCTTTTAATTTTTGCACAATATATATTTATCTCTCTGGTTTTTATTGTTGCTTTCATTGCTGTATCCTGTATGTCCAATGGACCCTGGAACACAGTGAAAGAAAGTGAAAGTGAAGTCACTCAGTCGTGTCCGGCTCTTTGCGACCCGTGGGCTGTAGCCTACCAGGCTCCTCTGTCCATGGGATTTTCCAGGCAATAGTCCTGGAGTGGATTGCCATTTCCTTCTCCAGGGGATCTTCCCAACCTAGGGATTGAACCCGGGTCTCCCGCATTGCAGACAGACGCTTTACCGTCAGACCATGAATTCCAGGGCTGGGCTCCAAACCACTGGTTCCCTCTGCTCTTGCCTTCATTCTGTCCCCAAACTCTTCCCAGCCACCTTAGCCTACACATTTCCTTTTTCGTTGTTTAAGCTAGTTTGAGTTGTGTTGGAAATTTTTAAACCTTGAGATTTGGAGGAGATCTGTACGTTGCTAAAGATGAGATAAATGGAGCTTTCTGCAAGTTTCTGACGTTGGTTCAAACTAAGTGCTCTAAAGATGCCGTTTGTTGAACCACCTCCCCACAGAGCCATTCTGTATACCTTGACTGCGCCCCAGACAAAACTTAAATCAGATATCTAGGGCTGAGAAAGCAACAATAATGGAAGCAATAGTAGGTAACACTTATTGAACACATACCACATGCCAGATTGCATGCTACATGGCTTCACACACATTACCTCATTTCATCCTAACAATAGTTCTATCAGGTAGCACTACTGCAATCTCCTCTAAATATTTGAGGAAATAAATTGAGGTACAAAGAGCTTAAGTAGATTACACAGTGTTTTACAGGGAGCCAGTGATAAGAACCAGTTACTAATCCAGGCAATCTGATGCCAGAGCCTAAGATCTTTTATAATTTGGTTTTTATTTTTATAAAAGTTTAATACACATAG
Source organism: Oreotragus oreotragus (assembly GCA_006410675.1). Taxonomy (NCBI): domain Eukaryota; kingdom Metazoa; phylum Chordata; class Mammalia; order Artiodactyla; family Bovidae; genus Oreotragus; species Oreotragus oreotragus. The sequence goes on along the minus strand of SJYX01014194.1, from coordinate 134,649 downwards.
TTTAGAATCAAATAGTTCTCAAAGCTCATTACTAAAAATATCAGCCTATCAATCCCCTAGCACCACACCCAGCTGTTCTGCTTCCTCATTCTCAATGCTGTCACTTTGTTATTTTACTTTTTCTTTTCATATTTATGCAGGGGTCTCTCACTATTATTGTTCACTGGTGGCTCAGAGGTAAAAACCTGCCTGCAGTGCAGGAGATGCAGGTTCAGTCCCTGGGTCGAGAAGATCCCCTGGAGAAGGAAATGGTAATGCATGCCAGTGTTCTTGCCTGGAAGTGAAGTGAAGTGAAGTGAAGTCGCTCAGTCATGTCCGACTCTTTGCGACCCCATGGACTGTAGCCTACTAGGCTCTTCTGTCCATGGGATTTTCCAGGCAATAGTCCTGGAGTGGATTGCCATTTCCTTCTCCAGGGAGAATTCCATAAACAGAGGAGCCTGGTGGGCTACACCATCCATGGAGTCGCAAAAGAGTCGGACACAACTGAGCAACTAAACACCACCACCACTACGTGATCTTGTGGTTTTTTCAGTTTTAAGCATTGACTTCTAGCTCCCCACATGGAAGATGAAGGCAGAGACTTTACTGCACATCCCTTCTCACTTCTCCTAGTGTGGTTGCATTGTACTTTGATAATACAACAGCAGATTCATGATTTGGATTACATGAATACTAGGTAGTACACTTACTAAATTGTTATCTTTTCATTTCTTAGACAATTCTATTCTTGTTCTAAATTGTAATCTCTGTGGCTACCTCTCTGAGAGTAACAGTGACAGTTTCCTATTTGTTTTTGACAAGGGTAGGGAGTAATTTTCACGTCCTTGCATAGTTTCTGTTTACTTCACGTCACTTTTTTCTGTTTGACTCTTCTGAAGCTTGCCTTTCATATCTGAGACTTGGCTCAGATGACCTATGATCCTTGGCTGTTTGTATCCAGGTGTTAGAGGGGAGCTAAAAATCAGACTGGGATCCATGTGCCCAAGGGCATCTATGGTGCGTCATTGGGCATTTGAATCTCAGGTTGATCATATCTCCCAGAGAAGAATCTTCCAGTCTCTTGTATGAAGAGTGTTACCCTGGATGCCAGCATTTAGGAGTAGAGTTGGGGAGGGAGGCTGGGATATTTTAGTTAGTCCTTCTATTTTCAACCAAGTACTCTGGCCTGAGTACACAACTCATCTGGTGTCTATAGATCCTCTTCTGAGACTAGGACTCCAGTCTATTGGGAAGGAGTAGGGCCAGAAAAGACACCCATCATCTGTGCCTGGCTGGGGCGGGGGTCTGTACACATTACTGCCTTGGAAATAGACTTTTAACCAGCTGCCTTCTTTCCTGTCCCTTGTATATCCTCACTTCTAAAGGAACCTGTGCCACCAATTCCTGAGGCTTTGAAGGTTCTGGATGCAAACTGAGTTGTTTCTCAGATTCCCCACTGCTGACTCCAAGTGATTCTGCCCAGAAAACCTGACCCAGTTATCATCTGTCCTTCTGCTTTTAATAAACATTGAGCATGTGCACATACACCCACAGATGTTTGTGCATGTATTTGTTATATTAGTTTCTGCCTCATCTCTTGTGCTAGTAACCTTATGCCAAATTCTCGTTTTGCTGAGGATACAGACAGGAGCAGAGTGAGATGAGTGTGTTCAACCACCATATTTATGGAGGGGCCAGAGCCCTTAATCACCAGCTCCACTGAATGATAGACAATCAGCTATCTTCACGATTTTTGTTTTTCTCAACCTAATCAGACAGGTCACGAGGCTGTCATATGTCCATAGCACAGACAAAGGAGGACATGGAAACAGTAAGGGACTGTGCCAGGACCACACTGCAGGCCTTCTGACTTCTATCCAGTGCCATTTCCGCATTTCCATATTGTATCCTGGCCTATATTGAGGAGACCATCTGCCATTAGGAAGGATGATGCTCTCAGGTCCCACCAGTGATCCTGGGAAAACATGATTCCGTTTATCACCTTGATTCAAATTTCAGGTTCACTGCCTGAGTTTACAAAGAAGAGAAATAGGAGAGGGAAGCAGGTGGTAGAACTCTGTTATTCCATGCTTGCCTTTCTTTATTCCATTCTTGCCTTTATCTGTTCTAACTGTTCAGGCTGCTTGTTATTCAGCAGCAGATAAATGCAAAGATGACCATGTTTGGAAGAGCTACAAAGGACGCTAAAAAGGCATGGGGCTTCCCAGGCACCGGAAGAATGAGTCAAACAGTGAATTTGTTCCCAGGCTGAAGAAAGATACTGTACTGAAACTGAAATTGGCCCTCTGGATGACATTTGGAAGCCAAATAAACTGTAGCACTTTAAGTGGTGAGGTCAATGGCTCAGCTAATTGTGGAAATGGGGGGATTCCCCACTGACCCAGCAATCCTTGTGATCCATGGCTGAAGACATACATTGTGAAGGCAATGTGTGCTGATTGATCTATGAAAACAGGAAGACCAGGGCAGCCCCATCTAATGCACTTGCCTATGCTGGCTTCTCCTGAAGCTAAGGATCACTGGCAACATCCAGCTGTCTGGCCTAAAAAATAAAAGTGGACTAAATGATATTAATAAAAAGAAATCTAAATATTATGATGAGTGGGCCAGGCTTCATAAGGTGCAAAAAGAAAGCTGCATTATTTTATCTTTTTCTGGTGTGTTTGAATCCCTTCTGTAATTCTGAAGCAAGTTCATCCCTATTGCTTGGGAAAAAACTCAGGCAGGTCCACTGATCTTGTCACTGGCTAGTAGTAAAATGTCTCTGGGTCCTCTAGATCTCAAGTCTCATTTCAGAAATTAAGCATTTCAACAATTGAATGTACACATCAAAACTCAAAACTTCATCCAAAGTTAAAGCTTTTCTCCTTCTTTGTGTNGCAGGTCCACTGATCTTGTCACTGGCTAGTAGTAAAATGTCTCTGGGTCCTCTAGATCTCAAGATAAGTCTCATTTCAGAAATTAAGCATTTCAACAATTGAATGTACACATCAAAACTCAAAACTTCATCCAAAGTTAAAGCTTTTCTCCTTCTTTGTGTCTGGTTTGGTTTCAAGATCTGACATTGGGATTTTTCCTCCTATTTATTCTTCCTGACACTGCTCCCGGCTTCTCTGAAGCTGGAGTTACAAGGGAGGTGTGGGGAGAGACCAGAGGTCTTTCTTGACTGGCCCGGGTGTCGTCAGACAGTGGATCAGACATGATCTTATGTGACTGTTTCTCTCTCAGGGAAGCCCTTGCTGACTGTGGACAAGATGGTGAGGACAGAGCTGTTCCTTTGGATGGTCCTTATGATGACTCCTCCTTCGGTCTTGGGATCTCTGCAGGGCGATCCCTCTGTTGAATGGCCGTGCTCCTCCAGGAAGCCCTATGGTGGGAAGGGGATCTTTCATGGCCTGTGAGCAGCACTTCCCCACTCAGCCCAGACCCACTTCCTTTCCCCTCAGTTCTTCCTGCCCAAGCCTGTGGCCACAGCTTCTGCCCTAAGGCTTCCCAGGCAGGTATAAGGGGCCAGTGTTCGTGTTCTGCACACACTCCAGAGGGATGCAGTCACATTAAAAACTCTGTCACCATGCTCCATTCTATTCTGGCAGCACCTTCCATGGCCCTGAAGAGGGGAAGGTCCTCTCTCCTCCGCTAGGGTGGGAGGAAGTGAGCAGTGTCTACAGCACCCACCTCTCTGGATTCTACAGCATCCATCTCTGGATATCTAGGTGGGTGATGGTATTTGCCTTTTTTGGATGCGTTCTGAGTCCTACATTGACCTGACATCTACTGGTTTGTTCTTGGCCTATGGAAGCTGTCAGAGCTGAAAAATGTCCCCCAAAGATATCAAGTCCTGAGCCCCGCAACCTGAGAATATTACCTTACATGCCAAAAGACATGGTTAAACTAAGAATCCTGAGATGATACTATCTTGGATTATCTGGGTGGGCTCAATGCAATAATGAGCATTCATCTACAAGGGAGGCAGAGGGAGATTTGACATGTAGAGGATTAGGAGGCAGTATGATCATGGAGGCAGAGAGCAGAGAGCTGTGGCCACAAGCCAAGGAGCACCAGTGACCCCCAGGAACTGGAGAGGCAAGGAGCCCATCCTCCCCAGAGCCTCCTGAGGGAGCCTCGCCCTGCGGGTGCCTTGATCTCAGCCCAGTGATACTGACTTGGGACTTTTGGCCTCCAGAACTTGGAGAGAGTAAATTTCTGTGTTTTAAGCCACCCAACTTGGAGTAATCTGTTACAGCAGCCACAGTGTCAGCCAGAAGAAAAGCAGGAAGAATTCCACTTTAAATTATATTGTAAAAGAAATAATTTTAAAAAATTATCTCAATGCCTCTTGAGACCCAGGTATCCTCCTTCCTCCACAGGGAGTATACCCGGCATGTTGCTCCCTATTATCCCTGGGCGCTCCCCTGGGGGAATATTAATACTAAACCTCTCAAGGAAAGCTACAGATGTGTATTAACAGTGATTTTTTTTTTTTCAAGCATACATGGATCAAGAATGCTGCCTAAGAATGGGACCCTTACGAAGATTTTATCCCCAGAGATTATGTCAAAGAAAGAATGACAGGGGTCAGAAAGTGACAAAGCACCTGCAGAAAGCTGCCCCAGCCCCTTGGTCAGAGGCAATAACAAATGTGGAGACATCCCCAGCCCAACCATTGAAACCTGGTTCAATCTGGGTCTCAATGCTTCTCAGACATGGGCTTCCTGCATTGAGGGCAGACTTGTGAGTGCAGGTAGATTCTTCACCAACTGAGCTACAAGGGAAGCCTAGTGCCTCTGAAAGGGGCTGCTTATCACTTTTGCTGGTCATGTTGATATATTTGACTTTTAATGAATATGAATCGGCCTGAGGGATATGATTGGACCAGGGATGTCTCCGCATTTGTTATTGCCTCTGAACAAGGGGCTGGGGCAGCTTTCTGCAGGTACTTTGTCACTTTCTGACCTCTGTCATTCTTTCTTTGACATAATCTCTGTGGATAAAACCTTCTTAAGGGTCCCATTCTTTGGCAGCACCCTTGATTCACATATGCTTAAAGAAAAATCACTGTTTATACACATCTGTGTCTTTCCTTGAGAGGTTTGGTATTAACTTTTCCCCACAGGAGCTCCCAGGGATAACAGGGAGCAACATGCCAGGTGCGCTCCCTATGGAGGGAGGATTCACTTACTGAAGATAAGAGATGTGATTGACATTTCTGTGCATGACTGGCTTCCAGTTTTGGCATCCTTACTGTTGACTCATAGATCTGCAGTAGAAACTGAAGTTGTATAGTCCAACTCTTATAAGAGTTTTCAGAAAACAGAGTTTTCAGTTTTCAACCCTCAAGAGCTGCTGAGTTCTCCAATGAGTGGCAAAGTCAGTGTCACTCCCAGGCCAGGCTTGTGGCCCTGGAGAACTGGGTCACACAGTTCCCCTCCCTGTGCTCATTTCCTCATCTTCAAAGAGGAAAGAGGGGGTGGGAAGCATCATTTGCTCATTCAACAAACAGTTGTTGGGCAGTTGCCACAAGCCAGATCTCCTGCCAGGTGCTGGACACCAACCAATTTGCCCCAGATCAATGGGACTCAGCCTGGTGAGCTACGTACCCCTTTCAGACCCCTCCTTTCAAGCAAAGACTTCCAGTCCACTGTATATAACAAAGAAAAGCAGAAGGAGGCAGGTGGGGTGGAAAGAGGGGTGGAGACTGAGAAACTAAGTGAATCCTGATCTAGGTCCCTCCCAACGCCTGACAGTCCCCAGGATGACCAGGAACCCCAGGACTCAACTATGGAGCTTGAAAAAGGCTATTTTAGAGCCCAGCTTAGTACAGAGGCCGCAAGTTTTGACTCTGAGGACGTTCTGCTTGGCTACTAAACCTGACATTGCTGCTTCCTAGGGTTGGTCTCCTCTTCAAATTGCTTATTCCCTTTGTGTTTCAATATCCTCATCAATAAAATCAAAGTGGTACCTAATTCTAACAATTCTTAACTCCTGGGATATAGAGAAGATTAAATGAATTCTTTCATTCACAAAAGTGTCTAACACAGTTAGCACTCAGAAATGTCAGATGATAGAATTTATGAGCTTGTGAATTACCCTTGGACTCTCCACTGTCCTACATACTCTTCTCGTTCATCAATCAGAGTGGATGATGTCAGTGGAACGCACTTGAAAGTTTAGGAAAATTCCACTCCACTTCAAAGCATTTTGATGAACAATCATGTAATTCCTGCCTTCTGATGGACAGGACTGAACTTCAGCAAACCCTGGACCCTGACTGGAGTGAAACCCAGTCAAGGGGAAGAGAAGGGAAACCATGTGGGGCTTCATTTCACTCTGCCAGGGAATGGATGCCTCTTTGCAAATTAACAACCGAAGAGTCAGAGGGAAATTGCTTTTGTTGGAGGATTATGCCTTTGCCGCTAAAAAGTTTTTCCTTCTTGCCGAACCCTTAACCAAGATCCAGCAAAAACATGCATGACAAAAACTGGGAGTGTTCCAAAGCAGAGCAGAGAGGAATTTTCATTTTGGAGACAGAGTGAGAATTGGGGGAGAGGGCAGAAAGGAACAGGAAAAGGAAACAGGCTTGGGCAAAATGTTAGGGATGGGAGGGGAAGAGGTGAAGCAGGCTGCATGGATCTGCTCAGTAAGCACGCTTGTTTTGCAATATGAAGTCGGTGCTCAGGGCCCCGGGAGCCTGCATCCTGGACAGTAGCAAACAGATGGGATCTGGAGGGCCTACAGATGACTCTGGGGGAAACTTCAGCTGGTGGCAGATGCAGCTGGGGCCGGTGGCCACCTGTGCTCTGGCGCCCACGCTACCCACCTGGTCCATCTGCATTTACTCAATCCACCAATTACAGTGGCAGAGCCCCAGGGCTCCAGATCAAGTTCCGAAGGAAGGCTGACATCAGACCCAAGGAAGCAGTGCTTCCTTTCTGGTGCATTGTAACTGACCACGCAGCTTGTGGCAGGCTTCCCCTGAGTTGCAGAAACTGTGAGGAAAGTGAGCCTGGGCTGAGTATCCCCAGTTGTCACCTGGATGCCCTAGCATCTGTTTGTTCCTAGTCAGTGGGAGGGGGAGGAGGGAGAAAAAGTGGGGGTGGGGGTTGCCTCAAATCCCCGACCCTGCTGGAAAATAACCCCGTGCTTCCTAGGAGAGTGTCACTTTCATGTACAAAAAGAGCACGGATGGGCAGAGCAACTGAGGATGACCCAACAAGAAGGAAGGTCAGCCTATCAGATACTGAATAGCTACAACATCGCAGACGCTGGATCTGGAAATTTATGTGTATTCTCTGGCTTATCTTCAGCAATGATGCTTTAAGGTTATGATTATATCTTTAGAGGTGAAGAAACCCAGGCTCACTGATTTCAATCACTCCCCAAGACCATGTAGCTGGATTCAAACCCAAGCCTGTCCTAGTCCAAGGGAGGAGTTCACCTGAGTGACTTCTAAATATTAGACTGGTTTGAGGAGCTGTTTACATCTACACATGTCCACTCTCACCCCCAGAAACTCTGATTCAGAAATTCTGAGCCGAGGCTGGGGAATTTGTAGATGTTTGGAGGCCCTCCTGGCAATTCTGATGCTCAGCTGCACCAGGCATCAGGCCACTGAACAGCACTGCTTCCCACAGCAGCACTTGCGCTTGTAATGGGCCCTGTGGCTGGGGGAGTTCCATCATCAAACCTGCCTTGACCCATTAAAAATCCCCTTATCCCGACCCCTGACTTTCTTTGGGAAGACTCTGCCAGCACCTGGTTGACCTGCTTCATACCTGTCCCTCGTAGAGCCTCTCTGAAGTGAGAATCTCTGTAAACTTAGTCAGAGATTTCTTTATTTCACAAACAGCTCTGTAGCAGTAACTCTGTGCCAACTGTGCTTTATATTCTGCTTTTTTTTAATTTTAGGATTTCATTAGCAATTTAATATTAAACTCAGTGCTAATTCAGCCACAAAATTACAAGCTGCAATTCTTTTTTGGTATGTATATTTGTGCATAGGCCTTTTAAAAATAATTGTTTCAGGTTTATCAAATGATTGAGATTCAGATGCTTTCACTATAATGTAAAATACATTTTATTTTGTTTTTTTAATTTTTATTTTTACTTTATTTTGCTTTACAATACTGTATTGGTTTTGCCATACATTGACATGAATCAGCCACAGGTGTACATGAGTTCCCAATCTTGAACCCCCCCTCCCACCTCCCACCCCATATCATCTCTCTGGATCATCCCCATGCACTAGCTCCATGCATCCTGTATCGGACATAGACTGGCAATTCATTTCTTACCTGATAGTATAGATGTTTCAATGCCATTCTCCCAAGTCATCCCACCCTCTCCCTCACCCACAGTGTCTAAAAGTCCATTCTATACATCTGTGTCTCTTTTGCTGTCTTGCATACAGGGTTATCATTACCATCTTTCTATATTCCATATATATGTGTTAGTATACTGTATTGGTGTTTTTCTTTCTGGTTTACTTCACTCTGTATAATTGGCTCCAGTTTCATCCACCTCATTAGAACTGATTCAAATGTATTCTTTTTAATGGCTGAGTAATACTCCATTGTGTATATGTACCACAGCTTTCTTATCCATTCATCTGCTGATGGACATCTAGGTTGTTTCCATGGGAAGTGCTATACAAGATGTCTGTATATGGATGAATGTATAGTACAAAATGTTATCTCTCAAATAAGCCCCAGAGATAGGCTGAGTATTTCGATGGGTTTTCAGATAAAGATTGCTCTTGTTTACAGAATTATGTAGGACAATAAGAAAACTGCCTTTTTCCACTTCCTCGCTGATCATCCTCTGCTTTATTCAGTTCTCTTAAGGCAGGAAATGGGCACAGTTCCCACGGAAGCTCCAGTTAAAACCTGAGGCACTGGCTTCAGTGGAACTTTTGTTGGAGAAAGTGTTCTACCAGGTCATTTTTGATCAAAGACTCTTCCACAGCCTTCGTTGCTCCTACAGTCTGTGTTCCTTTTGATTGTGTCTCTCTACTTTGTTGTTTAGTTGCTAAGTTGTGTCTCTCTATACCTGAATGTGTACCTTGCAGGCTGCATTTCTGAAGGGTCTCTGCCATGTTGCATGTGCCGAGTGTGCTTCAAGCCTTTATGTATGCAATCAATTCTCATTTTTGCAGTAATTGTGTGTTTAAAGTCACAGCGGACACTGATTTAGTGAATACTGTACCCATATTCCCAGAGGAGATTAAGGGTTACGTTCCTTCAAGCCTCTAACCACATTTTCATCAACTGATTAGTACCTAACTTGTTTTATCTGAGTTTCTGTTTAAAGACATCTTGTTTAATAGATATTGTGGACTCATTAACATTGAGCTCACAGCCAACAGCATGCTCACACGTGCCTGGACAAAGCTTATCTAACACATGTATTTTCTCTGAAAGATCTTTCCACAGCTTTCTGCAACTACAAACACCAGTCAGCACTTCTCAGCACTTTGCTTAGGGGCCACTATGTGCAACAGAATTATTAATTTAAAAAAGCACAAAAACACACAAAAAACATAACCCTAAGTAAACTTCAAAAAGGACACTTGTTTAACAGTCTGAAGGTGAAACAAGAAGGCAGAGCATTGTCTTGCTCCACACCACCTGGAAACATGACATGGGGAGACTAAAATTCTTCACCACATGTGCCAGAATGACCACAAAAATGCCCTGAGTATTGATTGTGGGGGTTTCAAATGAATTTAGCAAGTTGGAAAATTCTCAAATTGTGAGGATGAACTGTGTTAATATGTCTAATCTTCACAACAAAAGCACAAGGTAGGCACAATCATCCCTAATCCTGATGCCCTTTAGAAAAATTACTAGCAAATTCCAAAAATGTCACTCCCATTATAACAAATGAAAAGCCTGAGTCATCAGGAGGGCAAGGTGACACAGCTAAAGTAAGTGTCAAAAATCTGGACTTAAACCTAGTATATCTGGCTGCACAGTTAGCCGGATAACCAGGATACTCTTTGGGGAGTGCAAACTCATCTGTGAAGTATACAACTGACCCAGCTCAGAATTTGCCCACCAGAGGGATGCTGATATAATTTAAGGGGAAAAAATTGAACAATTCTGCATCGTTGGAGGCATAGTGGGTAGTCATTATACCTGTTGCCTGAGTTCCCTTAAATCTGGATTTCTCAAAGTGTGTCGCAGGACCGCTGCCTTCAGAACAATTTTTGTAATGCAGCTTCTCAGAGATTCTGGTTGAACTGGCCTGAGGTGAGGGCTACATTTTCAGTAGATTCTTCAAGGAAGTCTGATGTTTTAGGATTTTGAAAGCACTGTCTAAAATTCAGCACCATCTTGAATAAAAATGACAAATTNAGCATACAGATGACTTCCACGCCCGCTCCCTCAACCCACCCAAATGCCAAAAACGTCTGGTTTCCCTTCAGTCTTCCCATTTGAATACAGCATCTCCATACACCCCAATGTTTAAATTCCAAATCTAAAAATTGTTCCTCTTTCCTCACCAGCCCCCAGCCTCCATCCAAGCCACCAGCTAAACTCGTCGGCTCCACTCCCCAAATATCCCTTCTCACCATGCCACTGCAGCAGTCCTGACCTTCCCTCGTCAGGACTAAAGCAAGAACTCCCAGGTGAGTCTGCCTGCGTTCACTCCTGCGCCATGATCACTCTCTCGTGGTGGCAGAGTGTTGCTTCACATCTTCAGCCAAGTCATGCCGCTTCTCTGCAGTGAACCCTCCTAAGGGTTTTTCTCACACGCTTGGAATACAAGTCAAGTGTCCTAACCAGGGTTTCTAAGTCTGCCTTGAATGGTCCTCTGCCTCTGTATGGTGGCAGAGTGTTGCTTCACATCTTCAGCCAAGTCATGCCGCTTCTCTGCAGTGAACCCTCCTAAGGGTTTTTCTCACACGCTTGGAATACAAGTCAAGTGTCCTAACCAGGGTTTCTAAGTCTGCCTTGAATGGTCCTCTGCCTCTGTTTCTCTTGTTCTGCTTTCATCTTGAGCCTCCATCTCCTTTGCCCCCCAGCTTCATCGTAACAGCGATTTTTCTGGTTTTCAAACACCACCATGCTTGCTCTGCCTTAGGGCTTTTGTACTGCCTGGTCTTTCTGCCTGGAATGTTCTTCCTGCTAACATTTGATGGCAGGCTGCCCTTTGATTTTAGACCTCAACTTAAATGTTACCTCCTCTAGAATATCTTTCCTGATCATCTAATTGTATTGATGGATAACCCACCTGTTATTCTTTATAAGGTTACCTTTACAAAAATTCTCAAGCATAACATCTGTTATGAATATCATCCGTTCTGCTTGCATANGCAGGGTGCCCTTTGATTTTAGACCTCAACTTAAATGTTACCTCCTCTAGAATATCTTTCCTGATCATCTAATTGTATTGATGGATAACCCACCTGTTATTCTTTATAAGGTTACCTTTACAAAAATTCTCAAGCATAACATCTGTTATGAATATCATCCGTTCTGCTTGCATATCATCTGTTCCTTTTCTTGCTTATTTCTTTAACTCTGTTTTGAAAATATCAATTCCATGACAGAAGAGGGACTTTCTCTTAATTCTTCACCATCCCTAATAGTTCCTCAATAAATATTTACAGAATGGCTAAGTGAGGAATCACAGGTCCTTTTCTCATTGTCATGGACTACCAGATGAAGAACAGAACCAACTGGCCATGGAAGATAGGAGAATAAGTTATAGGAAGTGGTTACTAAAAGCAAATGTTCTGAGACAATAAATTACATTGTCTTGTGTGAATGTAAACTGATGAGTCACTATGGAAAACAGAATGAAGTTTCCTCAAAAAATTAAAAGCAAAACTATCATATAATCCAGCAATCTTATTACTGAATATTTATTCAAAAGAAAGAAAATCAGAATATTGAAAACATATCTGTACTCATATTCATTGCTACATTATTCACAATAGGCAAGATACAGAAACAACTCAAGTGTCCATCAACAGATGAATTAATAAAGATGTGGCATTTATGTACCATGGAATATTATTCGGCTATGAAGAAGAAGGAAATATTGCCATTTGCAAAAACATGGATGGACCTTGAGGGTTATGCTAAGTGAAATAAGCTAAACAGAGAAAAACAAAAATGATCTCACTTCACATAGGATCTTTTTTTTTTTTTTTTAAAGTCAAATTCATTGAAACAAAATAGAAAAGTGGCTGGTGGGTGAGGGAAACAGGGAGAGGTTGGTAAATAGGTATGAACTTTCAGATATAAAATAAATAAGTTCTGAGGCTTTAACATAAAACATGGTGACTGTAGTTGATAACACTGTATTGCATAATTAAATTTACCAAAAGAATAGAACTCTAATTTCCACCACTCCTGCCAATACACACACGCAAAGATAAATATGTGAGGTGATAGATGTTTAATGAAGCAAATGGGGGACTCTTTCACAACGTATACATATTTTACAATTTTGTATGTCCATTGTACCTCCATAAAGCAGAATTAAAAAAAAAAAAGAGAAACCAGTAAACCAAAGTCCCATACACATGTCACCCAATCTTAAGTCATCTTTCTACATCCAGTCTTCTTTCATATCCCCACTCACTCTTGTCCTCAGCCTTGTCACTATCTTGAAGCAATCTCAGACAGCTAATTATTTCACCAGTATACTAGAAATCTACATCTCCAAAATTGTTTTACTTATTTATTATATAAAGAGATATACTACCGAGGAAGTTAAAACATGGATTTGAACCAAACTGTTCAGATTCAAATCCTGGCTTTGTCACTTATTAATTGTAAAACCTAAGCAAGGTACTTACAGTGTGAGCCTCTGCGTCCTCATCTGTAAATGGAGATAGTTAACAGTGCCTACCCCACAGGGCAACTGTGAGGATTAAATATGTTAATATATGCTATGCATCCAGGACAATCCTTAAGCCATGGTGAGTCCTTATATGTGTTCAGTTCAGTTCAGTCGCTCAGTCATGTCCGACTCTTTCCTACCCCATAGACCACAGCATGCCAGGCCTCCCTGTCCATCACCAACTCCCAGAGTTTACTTAAACTCATGCCCATTGAGTCAGTGATGCCATCCAACCATTTCATCCTCTGTCGTCCCCTTCTCCTCCTGCCTTCATTCTTTCCCAGCATCAGGGTCTTTTCAAAATGAGTCAGTTCTTCATGTCGGGTGGCCAAAGTATAGGAGTTTCAGCTTCAACATCAGTCCTTCCAATGAATATTCAGGATTGATCTTTAGGATGGACTGGTTGGATCTCCTTGAAGTCCAAGGGACTCTCAAGAGTCTTCTCCAACATCACAGTTCAAAAGCATCAATTCTTCGGCACTCAGCTTTCTTTATAGTCCAACCCTCACATCCATAAATGACTACTGGAAAAACCATAGCCTTGACTAGACGGACCTTTGTTGGCAAAGTAATGTCTCTATTTTTCAATATGCTGTCTAGGTTGGTCATAATCTTCCTTCCAAAGAGCAAGCGTCTTTTAATTTCATGGCTGCCATCACCATCTGCAGTGATTTTGGAGCCCAGAAAAATAAAGTCTAACACTGTTTCCCCATCTATTTGCCATGAAATGATGGGACCAGATGCCATGATCTTAGTTTTCTGAATGTTGAGCTTTAAGCCAACTTTTTCTTCACTTTCCTCTTTCACTTTCATCAAGAGGCTCTTTAGTTCTTCTTCACTTTCTGCCATAAGGGTGGTGTCATCTGCATATCTGAGGTTCTTGATTCCAGCTTGTGCTTTATCCAGCCCAGCATTTCTCATGATGTACTCTGCATGTAAGTTAAATAAGCAGAGTGACAATATACAGCCTTAAACGTGTTAGCTATTATTATTTTCAGAGGCAGGGGAATGGGTAATTGTTCAGTTGCTAAGTCGTGGCCAACTCTTTGTGACCCCATGGACTGTAGTGTGCCAGGCTTCCCTGTCTTTCACTATCTCCCAGAATTTGTTCAAACCCAGGTCCTTTGAGTCGGTGATGCCATCCAACCATCTCATCCTTTGCTGTCCCCTTCTCCTCCTGCCTTCAGTCTTTCCCAACAACAGAGTCTTTTTCATCTGCATATCTGAGGTTATTGATATTTCTCTTGGCAATCTTGATTCTAGCTAAATGAAACTTGAATTTAAATTTTACTAGAACTGGGTGAAAATTGAAATTTAATGACAATAGACACTGCCTTTTCTTCCTCTTCTGTACAGTGGGATAAAGAATGTCAGAATTTTGATCATAAAACTTTGGGCCATGCTGACTGCATTTTATAGCCTTGAGAACATCGCTGAATTACTCTAAGCCATTTCTGAGATGGAAACAGCATCTGTTACCCTTCTTTTTGTGAGCAGGGCTGGTTCTAGGACTATTACTGTAGATACTCATCTCACTGGCATCCCCTTGCCCTAGCTGAGCTCTGCCTTCTTCTTTTACCTCCATGTTCCCCATTCAAAGGTGCTCTCAAGAAAGTACTGAAGGAACTCATCTCACTGATGTGAGTGACTGGGGTGGCTTCACACATTAATATTACCAAAAACATTTGTGTTTGAACAGTTTTAAGCTTTCCTATTGCAGTGCCTCAGTCATTAATAAGCCAAATAAGTCTTTTGAGCATCTCCCAATCCAATATCTGTGTGCAGCTGCCCACATAGACACTTGCCTCAACTGTGGAAGCTGTTGTCACAGATAACCCAGATGAGCATTCTAAAAGGCAGACCTCCTCTCTTGTGCTCCTAGGGATTGATCCACAGCCGTGTGTGCAGGAGCCAGGGTGACTGCATTGAGAAAGAAGGCATTCAGAGGGGTGCAGAAGGAGTGACACCTTGCAGGGAGGTCTTCAGCTATGTTTTGCAAGTGTTTGAAAACGCTGGAGAGATTTTAGATGTAATTGTTTGAGTCATGAGCACAATTGGCTTCCCAACATTTGGAATAATTACATAATGGTCACAGAGAAGACTTAAAATGAGTGGAAAGAAAAATTGAAGTGTAGGGTGTGGAAGTCAAAGTAAGAGTTACGTCTCTCCCAGCTTTTATTTACTGCTCTTTACTAAATACGAAGAGGCTCATGGAATAGAAACTGAGCTTGGACAGCTCCGTATATCAGAAGAGAACATTTGACAGGAAAAGGCTTTGCAAGGACTTGTCAAGTATTCTCTGAACAGAAAGGAAGCAGCCTAAGAATGGTCTGTCTGCCATTACGAAATCCAGTACCAAGAACTCAGCCCAAATTACCCTCAAAATTAGTTGCATCAAGGGGCTGAGCCTAGTTATATCATGAACCATGTCTTCAACAATGATACTAGCAAAACCCTCTTTTTATAAACCAACACTCTTTGGGGACTTTGATGGTCTAATAAGAATAATAATAGCAGTAACATTAATAATAATAATACCTAACTTTCAACAAGCACTTATTTGTGCCAGGTACTCTTTCTGAGGACTTCAATATTAATAGTAATGTAAGTTAGTATTTATATTAATAGTGATATGTGAGTATTAGCTAGAGGGAGAGTAATTTACTTGAGCATTCAGGAGTTATAGGTACTTTCAGTCCAGTGAAATAATGGATTTTGTTGGTTGTATTTTGTAAACAGCACTGTGTTAGGCTGTGTGAAAAGAGAAAACTAAAACCTCTGACCTACTCTAGATCTACTCTACAGTAAGACCCCTTCAGGGGCTTAGACAGGAAGGAATGCTTTGTGAGAATCCAGGGACCTTGTTTGGGCTCAACCAGAAAGGGGCCTTTCCTGTGTTGGCCGTGGGAAAGGAAGGGGGAGTGGGAACCAGTCGTTGTGCCAGGCCCATGCCACAACCTTGCCACCTCCACCTCAAGACATCCCTAACTGTTTGAAATAGTGTCTTCTGCTCACTTCTAGGGAAGGAGTGGCTATTTCCATGGGAAGCAAAATTCCACAGTGGCAAAAGCACAGGTCTAATCTGGCTCTAAAATTAGAACGGCACCAACAGAACAAAGATTTTTGTGTGTATGTTCTGGTCATCATCCGAAACACTCACACACAGTGCTCATATTGTTCAAAGCAAATTTCATTACCCACAGTCCTAGCCATGGGATGCTTTTTAAAACCCTTCTTTGTTTCAGATTTGCTGAGTTATTCAGACTGTTAAGAAGCTAAGTGCATGTAAGAGCTCTAAATCAAGTCATCTGTCTAGAATATTTCCTTTGAGGAAAGTTCCCTTTTTCATTCTATCTCTCACCCTCACTACCCACCCTGTCTCTTATACACATC
>SJYX01014194.1:88483-115998 GCA_006410675.1 Oreotragus oreotragus | reverse complement strand
AAAAAAAAAAAAAAAAGTGCGTAGCTGTTATCAGCTCCTGCCATCAAAATTCTTTTAATTTAAAGAAGTATTCAGCTGTCTAAAATTAGGCTGCAGACTCTAGGGTTGCATAGCTTGTGTGTGGGAGTTCTTGGTGATATAAAACAGCATTTAAGAACTGATATGCAACTTGGGAAGGGAAGAGTATGGACAATGAAGAGCAGAAGACAATGAATTGGGAGAGAAGGGGGCTGTGCATGTATAGACGATGTGGATTAGAAGCAGGAGGGAGTTGCCTACAGAGCAGAAATTCAGTGACTTCCATTTCAGACAGGTCAGAGAGCCGTTGCTGCCTCCATCCATAGGTTTTGTTAGCAGTGTCGGAAGTGAACATGCCTTTAAGCTTTCTCAACCAAAAGATGAACTTCTGAAAAAATGTTCACTCTTTCTACTCATCATTCCAATTTTCTCTTGTAGTCATTGTTTTATAAAAATCATGTCCTCCAACACAAGAGCCCTCCACCTTGACGCCACTAACATTTTGGACTGGATAACACCCCCTGCTGAGGGAGCTGGACTGTGCATCACAGGATATTTTTCTGCACCCCGACCTCTCTCATGCAGGTAGCACCTCCCCTCACCCAGGGCAACCAGAAGTGTCTCCAGATCTACTGAGTATCTTTTTGAAGACAAAACCACCCCCAGCTGAGAACCCCAACTCTAACCCAGTGAACTACAAACTGCTGAGAAAAACACAAATTGCTGAGAAAATCTACTCAGCAGATAGAAATCATTGCCATTATTTTTTTAAAAACCTACCCAAGGAAGGAAAATGACCTCTAATTTTTAACTGGAAACAGATCATTCTTTCCACTTAAATACAAGCATGATAACAAGGCAGAGCTTGGCTCTGTAAGAAGTGCTGTGAATTTTTTAAAAATTTATTTACTTATTTGGCTGCACCAGATCTTAGTGGCAGTATGTGGGATCTTCGAACTTGGGTGAACTCTTAGTTGTGGCATATGGGATCTAGTTCGCAGACCAGGAATCAAACCCTGGCCCCTGCACCGGGGGCATGGAGCCTTAACCACTGCACCACCAGGGAAGTCCCAGAAGTGCTGTGAATTTTATTTGTGATTTTTTATGTAGAATAAGTGAACATGAGTGAGTCAAAACTGGTTATTTTTAGTTGTTGTTCAGCTGCTCAGTGGCGTCCGGCTCTTTGTGGCCCCGTGGATGGCAGCACACCAGGCTTCCCTGTCCTTCCCTGTCTTCTGGAGCTTGCACAGACTCATGTCCATTGAATCAGCGATGCCATCCAACCATCTTTTCTTCTGTCACCCCTTTCTTCTTTTGCTCTCAATCTTTCCCAGCATCCGGGTCTTTTCCAAGGAGTCAGCTCTTCACGTGACGTAGCCAAACTATTGGAGCTTCAGCATCAGTCCTTCCAATGAATATTCAGGACTGATTTCCTTTAGGATTGTCTGGTCTGATCTCCGAGCTGTCCAAAGGACTCTCAAAAATCTTCTCCAGCAGCACAGTTTGAAAGCTTCTGTTCTTCAGTGCTCAGCCTTCTTTATGGTCCAACTCTCACATCCATACATAACTACTGGAAAAACCATAGCCTTGACTAGACGGACCTTTGTTGGCAAAGTGATGTCTCTGCTTTTTAATATACTGTCTAGGTTTATCATAGCTTTCTTCCAAGGAACAAGCATCTTTTAATTTCATGGCTGCAGCCACCGTCTGCAGTGATTTTGGAGCCCAAGAAAATAAAGCAGTTTCCACTGTTTCTCCATCTATTTGCCATGAAGTGATAGGATCAGATGCCATGATCTTAGTTTTCTGAAGCTTGAAGCTTTGTTAAGCTTTAAGCCAACTTTTTCACTCTCCTCTTTCACTTTCATCAAGAGGCTCTTTAGTTCTTCACTTTCTGCCTTAAGGGTGGTATTATCTACATATCTGAGGTTATTGATAGTTCTCTCAGCAATATTGGTTCCAGCTTGTGCTTCATCCAGCCTGGCATTTCTCATGATGTACTCTGCATAGAAATTAAATAAGCAGGGTGACAATATACAGCCTTGACGTACTCCTTTCCCAATTTGGAACCGGTCTGTTGTTCCATGTCCGGTTGTTTCTTGACCTGCATACAGGTTTCTCAAGAGGCAGGTAAGGTGGTCTGGTATTCCTATCTCTTTAAGAATTTTTCACAGTTTTTTGTGATCCACAGTCAAAGGCTCTAGGGTAGTCAATGAAGCAGAAGTAGATGTTTTCCAGGAATTTCCTTGCCTTTTCTATTATCCAATGGATATTGTCAATTTGATCTCTGGTTCTTCTGCCTTTCTTAAATCCTTTTTTTATTTCTTGAATTTCTCAGTTCATGTATTATTTAAGCCTAACTTGAAGGATTTTGAGCATTACCTTGCTAGCATGTGAAATGAGTGCATTTGTGTGGTAGTTTGAACATTCTTTGGCATTGCCCTTCTTTGGAATTGGAATGAAAAACGATCTTTTTGAGCCCTGTAGCCACTGCTGAGTTTTCCAAATTTGCTGGTATATTGAGTGCAGCACTTTAACAGCATCATCATTTAGGATTTGAAATATTTCAGCTGAAATTCTATCACCTCCACTAGCTTTGTTCTAAGGCCCACTTGACTTCACATTCCAGGATGTCTGGCTCTAGGTGAGTGATCACACCATCATGGTTATCCTAGTCATTGAGACCTTTTTTGTATGGTTCTGTGTATTCTTGCCACCTATTCTTTATATCTTCTGCTTCTGTTAGATCCTTACCATTTCTGTCCTTTATTGTGTCCAGCTTTGCATGAAATGTTCACTTGATATCTCTAATTTTCTTGAAAAGATCTCTAGTCTTTTCCATTCTACTGTTTTCCTCTATTTCTTTGCATTCTTTACTTAGGAAGGGTTTCTTATCTCTCCTTGCTATTTTTTGGAACTCCGAATTCAGATGAGTGTATCTTTCCTTTTCTCCTTTGTCTTTCAGTTCTTTTCTTTTCTCAACTATGTGTAAGGCCCCCTCAGCCAACCATTTGCCTTGTTCCATTTCTTTTTTGGGGGATAGTTTTTGTCACTGCCTCCTGCATAGTATTACAAACCTCCATCCACAGTTCTTCAGGCTCTCTGTCTATCAGATCTAATCCCTTGAATCTGTTTGTCATTTCTACTGTATAATCACAAGGGATTTGATTTAGGTCACGCCTGAATGGGAGAAGGAAATGGCAACCCACTCCAGTACTCTTATCTGGAGAATCCCAGGGACAGAGGAGCCTGATGGGCTGCCATCTATGGGGTCGCACAGAGTCGGACACGACTGAAGCGACTTAGCAGCAGCAGCACACCTGAATGGCCTAGTGGGTTTCCCTACTTCCTTCAACTTAAGTCATAATTTTGTAATAAGGAATTCATGATCTGAGCCACAGTCAGCTCCAGGCCTTGTTTTTTGCTGACTGTATAGAGCTTCTCCATCTTTGGCTGCAAAGAATATAATCAATCTGATTTTAGCATTGACCATCTGGTGACATCTGTGTGTAAAGTGACTTTTAGGAAGAGACACAATGATGGGAAGAGATTCAGGGCAGCAGCTGGAACCCAGTTCACTCATTTAACTCCTAGTGTCACCATTCAATAGGTTCCATGAATGTGTTACCCTTAAATTGTGGATCATAATGTCATCTTGTGAGACCACACAAGAGAGTCACGCATGGACACAGCATGAGAGAGAATCCCCCCTTTTCACCTTCACGTACACTAAGCCAGTGTCACCTCCGTGGCCCCACCGTGCGTGGCCCTGGTGTCAATCTCTTGTCAGTGACCAAGGCAGTTTATTGCCACTACTCTGTCCTCTGGTAACACACACAGTTCATCTCCAAAAGCACAGTGTCCTCAAAACCTAGAGACTGTGTCTTATTTCATTAGGACAATGCTGGGTAGGCGCTTAATAAATAATAGATTAAGCCTTTGCAAAGTAGTCTAAGTAAATTCAAATGGCCACAGAATTTCGTATTGTCTTATAAAGTTACTTCCAACAGAAAGTTAATACTCCAGAGCTGAAGTTGTCCAAAATTTGTTGGAACTTATAAACACTGATAACATCTTTTCCTCTGTATATATTTTGTGAATAAACACAAAGCAAATAAAATGGCTTCCCAAATGTATCCATGTGCACACCTAAAATAATTACATGCTGCTGCTGCTGCTGCTGAGTCACTTCAGTCGTGTCCGACTCTGTGTGACCCCATAGACGGCAGCCCACCAGGCTATCCCGTCCCTGGGATTCTCCAGGCAAGAACACTGGAGTGGGTTGCCATTTCCTTCTCCAATGCATGAAAGAGAAAAGTGAAAGTGAAGTCACTCAGTCCGTCCGACTGTTAGCGACCCCATGGACTGCAGCCCACCAGGCTACTCCGTCCATTGGATTTTCCAGGCAAGAGTACTGGGGTGGGGTGCCATTGCCTTCCCCGAAATAATTACATAAAACTCACATATATGTGTGATTTATGTGCCTACATATACACTGTGAATGTATTTCGTAGCTTGTGAGGGTAATTTGTGTCAGCATTATTCATTTGGGCTAATCAATATATACTGAAAGATATACTTATGAATAATAAGATGTCAATTCACATATAACTATCTTTTTATGCAAGACATTGTTGAAGCATCAAATAAATGTTCTTTGTAAAAACACACATTTCCCCTCATATCTTGCATTTACTGACATCTCAAATAAACCAGAGAAATAAAGTACTAGACTGCTGGGAAATCCCTGTCACTTTTTCAGAAATTGCAGTAGAAAAAACTCTGGTAAACTGTAAATATGACAGCAAATTTCAACAGAGACTGTCAAGCACTACACATGTTTCATTAGCACAAGAAGCTGAATTGGGAATCCGCAAGACTGTGGCTGAATTAATAAGCCTGGCTTCCTTTTGCGTTGCTAGTTCCTTCAGGGCATGCTAATAATGGGCCTCCTTGTTCTACTCCAGATAGGGACTGTCAGAACAACAGTTATAATAAGACGTGAGATGGGAAATGGCCTCTGCACTTAGGTTTTTCAACACGCCGTTAAGGGTTTAATGGGCTGCATGGTTGGAGTGACCCTTTCTACTAAGGGATGCTTTCTGCCCCTCCAGGGGAGCTATCAGAGAAGGTGATGGCACCCCACTCCAGTACTCTTGCCTGGAAAATCCCATGGATGGAGAAGCCTGGTGGGCTACAGTCCATGGGGTCGTGAAGAGTCGGACATGACTGAGCGACTTCACTTTCACTTTTCACTTTCATGTATTGGAGAAGGAAATGGCAACCCACTTCAGTGTTCTTGCCTGGAGAATCCCAGGGACAGGGGAGCCTGGTGGGCTGCCATCTCTGGGGTGGCACAGAGTCAGACATGATCGAAGCGACTTAGCAGCAGCAGCAGGGGAGCTATGTACACCACCCAAGTGACTAGGGGGCAAAGTGATAAAATTACCTCTGAAAGTAAATCATGTTTGTAAAATATTTCTTTTGGAGAATGGATTTAAAGCATGATGGCAGGAAAGCTCGGTTTGGTACTGGACTGGTATCTCATGGTCTGGACTCAACCATGAGAGCTTCCATCATCCAGGAGGATGTGAGTCAAGCACAGGACAGGGGTCCTCCTGCCCCACAGTGCGAAGCTGAAACAAAAACGACGACAATTTGTTATGTGATGTATCACATTTCTTGATTTGTGGATACTGAAAAATCCTTACATCCTTGACATAATGATCATGGAGTATGATCATGGTGTATGATCCTCTTAATGTATTGTTGGATTCAGTTTGCAAAAAATAAATAAATAAATAACAAAGCAAAACTCACCAACCAATTCCCTCTCCCCACCGCCTCTGTGCAAAAACCACACAGTTGCTGTTATGCACAGAAAGAACACACTGACTCTAGGTGTAACACTCATAGCAGTAGGGATAAGGCATAGCAAGGAAACTCTAGAAATGCTGACTGCATGGATGGATGGCTGTATATCAGGAAATACCCCTGAATCTTGTTTCAGAAGAAATTTATTATAGGAAAAATCAAGCTAACAAATCAAGCATCCACATTACACAGAATTCATCTTTATGCTTTTTAAAACTTTTATGTTCCCCTAGGACATTAAAAATGCAGTTGATTAAACAGTGCAAGAAATTTTCTTCCTTTCTCTGAATTTTTAATATTTTTCTGAAATAAGCACATATTTCTTGTTTAGCAGGAAAAACAATAAAAATTATTTTAGGAACCCAGTTTAAGTTACCGAAGTGGCATTTCCATGTATACTTTTTGAAGTAAATTATTCTTGGAGTTTTAGAGCTAGCATCAGCTCCACTTTTGGTAGCAACTGTGCTTTGCCTTGCCTGACTCTGCAGCCTGTTTGCAGGATAAGAAAGTTGAGGTCCAGGGAAGGCGAGCAGTGTACCCACAGGACAGAACAGGTGGGCTCACAACCTAAGACTCCTTTACTAAGAAGGACACAGTTAAATGAAAGAGACAGTGAGGTTGAATACAAAAGACAGTTTATGCTAAACTGAGTTACTGGACTCTAGCGTGTCTCTATTGTTATCAGATAAATTTATGCCCCTCCTCAATGTCTTTGGCTGTCCAGACACAGGTGTGACTTCAGGTGGTAAATAGCGGTACTATCACCATCGTATTCATTAGCAGGTACTTGACTTGAATGCCGGAAGCAGCTATAATTAAGCTTTTCCTTGGCAAAAATTTCAATACTGTGTTCAGGTTTCTGTATTGTGCTTGCCAAGCTGTGTCTGCAGCCATATTACGTGGTACAAATCAATTCACCAACACCTCCAGCCTGGAGTTTTCATGGGGAAGAAAGCAATTAAGATTTAGAGCAGGTGCTGCTTTGACTATTAATTATAAACCCTGTGGAACACATTGAAGTGTGCAGTACGATTCTGAGAAATATCTCATTCTAAATTGGAATTTTTTTTTTTTTTTTTTTACTTTTTAAGGAGACAGCCTTAGGTAACTTCAAGGTGTAAATATTTTATTGAATGCAATAAAAATTTAAGACTTTCTGAAACTTAGTTTATGAAAGGGCTCAATTCTATTAAATGACTCTGGGAATAGGTAGGAGGTTGTAACAGATTCTGATCCAGCAGAATATTAAATATGAATATCAGCATTAAAAATTTTGTTAGTCACAATAAACTTGAGATAAAATAAATGTAGACCAAGGACACACAGAAGAGGTCTATTGTCCCTGGAGGGTGTAACTCTGGGGTGGTCACAGCCTTAGGGTTCAGGGAACAATAGAATGAGAGGTTGGGATACTAGTGTGGCAGGTGGGACTGCTTCCCAATGTAGCAGTCGTGAGCTTGAGCACTCTGGCCCAGGCAGCAGCTTATAGCTGGAGAAACATGAGATCCCCAGGCCCAGGAGACCAGTTATTAATAAATGCGGTACCTTGAGAATACACTCTGCCTCTCCCCTATATCACTGGAAACAAGCCTTGTTCAAAAGGCATAGTATTTACAAGGAAGTTATGGTGTCCCAAACACAAATAAGAATCCACACCAGAGTGACCCAACATGCTAGGTAAATAGACAAGCTGAGAGAGACAACCAAACTCATAAACAAAAGAACAAAAATAAGTGAAAACAAGAGTTGATGGAGGAAAGAGATGCTGGCATTAAAGGAAATGTTATTATGAATAATATCTTCAGAGGGAACACAGAGATTGTGCGTATGCTAAGTTGCTTGAGCCGTGTCCGACTCTGCGACCCTATGAACTATAATAGGCCAGCAGGCTCCCCTGACCATGGGGATTCTACAGGAAAGAATGCTGGAGTAGGTTGCCATGTCCTCCTCCAGGGATCTTCTGACACAGGGTTCGAACCCGTGTCTCTTTATGTCTCCTACATTGGCAGACGGGTTCTTTACCACTGGCTCCACCTGGCAAGCCCCACAGAGATTTCATGTCTGTAAACAAAATCAGATTATATGAACAACCATCAGGAAAACTGAAAATAAAAATCAACATTAGTGAAAGAACCATTTCAATAGATAGACTGAGAGTGAAAGAAAAATCTTAAAAGCAACACTCTAGAGGATGAAACTAAAAAAGTGAGAAGATAGTTCAAAAGAATAAAAATATGAAAAATAGGAAAATGAAATTAAAAGACTTAGAGAATATTTCTAAAATTATAAACTCTATCTTTAGGAAGAGAATAGAAAGAAGAAAGGGAAGAAAATCATCTAAAAACTTTATAGGAATATTTCCCTGAGTAGAACCATATAACCACTTGGTTAGATTTTATTTCTACTCTATACATATCAGTAATTACCATAAAATAATTCACTTGCTAAATACTCTCAGAATGGGTAAAAAAAACAAAACCAAGGTGATTCAACTATATGCTCTTCCAAGAAATACAAACATGACAAAGAAAGAAATCTTGGGGAAAAAAATCTTTGAAAAAGATTTATAAAGCAGATGGTAACAAAAAAAATCTGCAATATGACAACATTATATTAGACAAAATGTAATTTAAAGCAAAAAAAAATGCTTCAAGAGAAACAAAGATGGTATATTTCATATTCTGAAGAGGTACAGTTGTCCAGGAAATTATAACATAGATCCTAATGGAGCCAACAAATTGCCTGAGTTACATAAAGCAAGAACTGGAACAAGTACAAAGAAAAATAAAATTCACAATGCTAAAGGAAGATTTTAAAATATTTCCCACTAAAATTGCATAAGAAACTTATGGGATTCAAATGACATAAGTAACAATTCAGTATGAATATATGACTGGTTTAAAAACATTTACAAAGACCTCCAAATTATACATGTCTATACAAACTATGGACGGAGGTTCGTGACATTGTACAGGAGACAGGGATCAAGACCATCCCCATGGAAAAGAAATGCAAAAAAGCAAAATGGCTGTCTGGGGAGGCCTTACAAATAGCTGTGAAAAGAAGAGAAGCGAAAAGCAAAGGAGAAAAGGAAAGATATAAGCATCTGAATGCAGAGTTCCAAAGAACAGCAAGAAGAGATAAGAAAGCCTTCCTCAGCGATCAATGCAAATAAATAGAGGAAAACAACAGAAAGGGAAAGACTAGAGATCTCTTCAAGAAAATTAGAGATACCAAGATGGGCAAAGATGGGCTTGATAAAGGACAGAAATGGTATGGACCTAATAGAAGCAGAAGATATTAAGAAGAGGTGGCAAGAATACACAGAACTATACAAAAAACGTCTTAATGACCCAGATAGCCATGATGGTGTGATCACTCACCTAGAGCCAGACATCTTGGAGTGCAAAGGCAAGTGGGCTTTAGGAAGCCTCACTACGAACAAGCTAGTGGAGGTGATGGAATCCCAGTTGAGCTATTTCAAATCCTAAAAGATGATGCTGTTAAATTACTGTACTCAATGTGCCAGCAAATTTGGAAAACTCACCAGTGGCCACAGGCATGGAAAAGATCAGTTTTCATTCCAATCCCAAAGAACAGCAGTGACAAAGAATGTTCAGACTACTGCACAGTTGCACTCATTTCACAT
The DNA here is from genome assembly GCA_006410675.1 of Oreotragus oreotragus. NCBI lineage: Eukaryota > Metazoa > Chordata > Mammalia > Artiodactyla > Bovidae > Oreotragus > Oreotragus oreotragus. Next base: position 106,457 of record SJYX01014194.1, on the reverse strand, counting down.
GCTAGCAAGGTAATGCTCAAAATTCTCCAAGCTAGGCTTTAATAGTACATGAACCAAGAACTTCCACATAACCAGAGATCAAATTGACAACATCCATTGGATCACAGAAAAAGCAAGAGAGTTCCAGAAAAATGTCTACTTCTGCTTCATTGACCATGCTATAAAGCCTTTGACTGTGTGAATCACAGCAAACTGGAAAATTCTTAAAGAGATGGGAATACCAGACTACCTTACTTGCCTTCTGAGAAACCTGTCAAGAAGCAACAGTTAGAACCAGACATGGAACAACAGACTGTCTCAAAATTGGGAAAGGAGTACGTCACGCTGCTTATTAACTTATATGTGGAGTACATCATGAGAAATGCCAGGCTAGATGAAGCACAAGCTGGAATCAAGATTGCTGGGAGAAATACCAATAACCTCAGATATGCAGATGATACCACCCTTATGGCAGAAAGCAAAGAGAAACTAAAGAACCTCTTGATGAAGGTGAAAGAGGAGAGTGAAAAAGCTGGCTTAAAACTCAGCATTCAAAAAATGAAGATCATGGCATCTGGTCCCATCACTTCGTGGCAAATAGGTGGGGAAACAATGGAAACAGTGACATATTTTATTTTCTTGGGCTCCAAAATTGCTGCAGATGGTGGCTGCAGCCATTAAATTAAAAGACACTTGTTCCTTGGAAGAAAAATTATCAACCTAGACAAGATATTAAAAAGCAGATATTACTTTGCTGACAAAGGTCCTTCTAGTCAAAGCAAGCTATGGTTTTTCCAGTAGTCATGTATGAATGTGAGAGTTGGACCATAAAGAAAGCTGAGCCCTGAAGAATTGACGCTTTTTAACTAAGGTGTTGGAGAAGACCCTTGAGAGTTCCTTGGACTGCAGAGAGATCAGACCAGTCAATCCTAAAGGAAATCAGTCCTGAATATTCACTGGAAGGACTGATGCTAGAGCTGAAACTCCAATACTTTGGCCACCTGATGCAAAGAGCTGACTTATTAGAAAAGACCCTAATGCTGAGAAAGATTGAAGGCAGGAGAAGAAGGGGACAACCGATGGTTGGATGGCATCACCAACTCATTGGACATGAGTTTGAGCAAGCTCCAGGAGATGGTGAAGGACAGAGAAGGCTGGTGTGCTGTAGTCCATGGGGTTGCAAGGAGTTGGACATGACTAAGTGATTGAACAACAAAGGAAAACATACAGAATTCAGTACTCTTATTGAAAGATAGGGCAGGATTTCTTAATGTATAAAAGCCTGAAAGCCAACTAAACTGGCTTATGCAAATAGAAAAACCTAGTGGTTTATGTAATTAAAAACTGCAGGGTAGACTTCAGGTATGGTTGGATCCAGGTGCTCAAAAAATATCATCATTTCCCATTTCTTCCGTGTGACATTTTTATTCTCAGGTAAACTCTCCCCATATGACTGCAAAATAATGGTCAACTGCAGGGCCTGGTATATACATTCTCAGTTCAGCAACCCCAAGAGGAAGAAAGCCTTTTGCCCAAGAGACAAGAGTTCTCAGACTCACCCCAATGTGTGATCACTTTGAATAAGGAGTGGATCTGCTCCACTCAAAACAGAAATACTAAGTAAGGATTGGTAAGAAAAAGAAACTAATTCTACAGGAAAAATTGAAAATAAACTAAGCTTGTACTCAGTTAAACAGATAAAGTAAATCCTGAGAAGTTGAAAAAAAAAAAAAGCAACTAAGCAAAATGTTATAAAAAGATGAAAAAGTAATGGAATTTATGAATAAAACAACAACTTACTACTTTAAAAAATAGACAAATCTTTGACAAATCTGGTCAAGAATAAGGGTGGAAACAAACACAAGCAAAATTAGTATTGAGAAGAATCAGAACTCAGGACATGGATTTCTAAAACTGTAAAAAACAATACTTTTTTTGACTTTGTTTTAAACATAATTAAAAAATAAGTGAAAAAATGATTTTCTATGAAAATAAAGTTAATCAAAATAAGATATACACACCTGACATGAGAAAATACACTCTCCCCACCACACACACACATCCTGAAAAGGGCGGTCAAAGGTATATTCCCAATAAATGCCACTAGGTTTGAAGTTTTGACAAGTATAGTCTACCAAACTTAGAAGAAAAGATACCTCCAATATTGTATAAACTGTTCCAAAGTTTAGGAAGTTTACCTCCCAATTCATTTTATGATTTTAGCATAATTCTGATGGCAAAACTACGCAAAGAAAGGATGAGGAAATGATATGCAAATTTCACATATAAACAAAGGCACAAAAGCTCTAAATAAAATATCTACAGACTCCTGTATTTAGTAAGAAAGTTCCTCGAGGTATATAGATGCAAGATTTCCATTTAAATGTACATAACATTATATTCATTGATAATGACCATTGAATATTTCATTGAAAAATTCCTATTTCCAATAGAAACAAAAGATAAATAGTTTAGTAATGTCCTAGTAAGAACTATGCAAGACCTAAATGGAAAAATCTGTAACAGTTTCAGAAAGGCATGTATGGATAGCTGAATAACCAGAGGTAGTCCAAGGTCCTGTGAGAGAAGAGAAAGTTCCATCATCTCCCATTAACCCTCTGAGCTTCTAAAATCAGATGAGGAAGTTACATCTGAACTTGAGGGGTGTCTTCTGCTTAAGGCTCCGCTGGGTTCTCCTGGCAGGTTCTTGTTCAGCACATTACCTCTTTTCTGTATCAGACTGCTTTGTTCTTCCCCAGAAAGCAAAGTCTGTCCTTTCTCCCCTCCATTATTCAACGCAGGTCTTATATAATAAAATTGCCTTTCTCAGATTTTCTGCTTTCCAAAAGTTGCATACCCATTTATGGGAAGAGGNTACTGGAAAAACCATAGCCTTGACTAGACGGACCTTTGTTGGCAAAGTGATGTCTCTGCTTTTTAATATACTGTCTAGGTTTATCATAGCTTTCTTCCAAGGAACAAGCATCTTTTAATTTCATGGCTGCAGCCACCGTCTGCAGTGATTTTGGAGCCCAAGAAAATAAAGCAGTTTCCACTGTTTCTCCATCTATTTGCCATGAAGTGATAGGATCAGATGCCATGATCTTAGTTTTCTGAAGCTTGAAGCTTTGTTAAGCTTTAAGCCAACTTTTTCACTCTCCTCTTTCACTTTCATCAAGAGGCTCTTTAGTTCTTCACTTTCTGCCTTAAGGGTGGTATTATCTACATATCTGAGGTTATTGATAGTTCTCTCAGCAATATTGGTTCCAGCTTGTGCTTCATCCAGCCTGGCATTTCTCATGATGTACTCTGCATAGAAATTAAATAAGCAGGGTGACAATATACAGCCTTGACGTACTCCTTTCCCAATTTGGAACCGGTCTGTTGTTCCATGTCCGGTTGTTTCTTGACCTGCATACAGGTTTCTCAAGAGGCAGGTAAGGTGGTCTGGTATTCCTATCTCTTTAAGAATTTTTCACAGTTTTTTGTGATCCACAGTCAAAGGCTCTAGGGTAGTCAATGAAGCAGAAGTAGATGTTTTCCAGGAATTTCCTTGCCTTTTCTATTATCCAATGGATATTGTCAATTTGATCTCTGGTTCTTCTGCCTTTCTTAAATCCTTTTTTTATTTCTTGAATTTCTCAGTTCATGTATTATTTAAGCCTAACTTGAAGGATTTTGAGCATTACCTTGCTAGCATGTGAAATGAGTGCATTTGTGTGGTAGTTTGAACATTCTTTGGCATTGCCCTTCTTTGGAATTGGAATGAAAAACGATCTTTTTGAGCCCTGTAGCCACTGCTGAGTTTTCCAAATTTGCTGGTATATTGAGTGCAGCACTTTAACAGCATCATCATTTAGGATTTGAAATATTTCAGCTGAAATTCTATCACCTCCACTAGCTTTGTTCTAAGGCCCACTTGACTTCACATTCCAGGATGTCTGGCTCTAGGTGAGTGATCACACCATCATGGTTATCCTAGTCATTGAGACCTTTTTTGTATGGTTCTGTGTATTCTTGCCACCTATTCTTTATATCTTCTGCTTCTGTTAGATCCTTACCATTTCTGTCCTTTATTGTGTCCAGCTTTGCATGAAATGTTCACTTGATATCTCTAATTTTCTTGAAAAGATCTCTAGTCTTTTCCATTCTACTGTTTTCCTCTATTTCTTTGCATTCTTTACTTAGGAAGGGTTTCTTATCTCTCCTTGCTATTTTTTGGAACTCCGAATTCAGATGAGTGTATCTTTCCTTTTCTCCTTTGTCTTTCAGTTCTTTTCTTTTCTCAACTATGTGTAAGGCCCCCTCAGCCAACCATTTGCCTTGTTCCATTTCTTTTTTGGGGGATAGTTTTTGTCACTGCCTCCTGCATAGTATTACAAACCTCCATCCACAGTTCTTCAGGCTCTCTGTCTATCAGATCTAATCCCTTGAATCTGTTTGTCATTTCTACTGTATAATCACAAGGGATTTGATTTAGGTCACGCCTGAATGGGAGAAGGAAATGGCAACCCACTCCAGTACTCTTATCTGGAGAATCCCAGGGACAGAGGAGCCTGATGGGCTGCCATCTATGGGGTCGCACAGAGTCGGACACGACTGAAGCGACTTAGCAGCAGCAGCACACCTGAATGGCCTAGTGGGTTTCCCTACTTCCTTCAACTTAAGTCATAATTTTGTAATAAGGAATTCATGATCTGAGCCACAGTCAGCTCCAGGCCTTGTTTTTTGCTGACTGTATAGAGCTTCTCCATCTTTGGCTGCAAAGAATATAATCAATCTGATTTTAGCATTGACCATCTGGTGACATCTGTGTGTAAAGTGACTTTTAGGAAGAGACACAATGATGGGAAGAGATTCAGGGCAGCAGCTGGAACCCAGTTCACTCATTTAACTCCTAGTGTCACCATTCAATAGGTTCCATGAATGTGTTACCCTTAAATTGTGGATCATAATGTCATCTTGTGAGACCACACAAGAGAGTCACGCATGGACACAGCATGAGAGAGAATCCCCCCTTTTCACCTTCACGTACACTAAGCCAGTGTCACCTCCGTGGCCCCACCGTGCGTGGCCCTGGTGTCAATCTCTTGTCAGTGACCAAGGCAGTTTATTGCCACTACTCTGTCCTCTGGTAACACACACAGTTCATCTCCAAAAGCACAGTGTCCTCAAAACCTAGAGACTGTGTCTTATTTCATTAGGACAATGCTGGGTAGGCGCTTAATAAATAATAGATTAAGCCTTTGCAAAGTAGTCTAAGTAAATTCAAATGGCCACAGAATTTCGTATTGTCTTATAAAGTTACTTCCAACAGAAAGTTAATACTCCAGAGCTGAAGTTGTCCAAAATTTGTTGGAACTTATAAACACTGATAACATCTTTTCCTCTGTATATATTTTGTGAATAAACACAAAGCAAATAAAATGGCTTCCCAAATGTATCCATGTGCACACCTAAAATAATTACATGCTGCTGCTGCTGCTGCTGAGTCACTTCAGTCGTGTCCGACTCTGTGTGACCCCATAGACGGCAGCCCACCAGGCTATCCCGTCCCTGGGATTCTCCAGGCAAGAACACTGGAGTGGGTTGCCATTTCCTTCTCCAATGCATGAAAGAGAAAAGTGAAAGTGAAGTCACTCAGTCCGTCCGACTGTTAGCGACCCCATGGACTGCAGCCCACCAGGCTACTCCGTCCATTGGATTTTCCAGGCAAGAGTACTGGGGTGGGGTGCCATTGCCTTCCCCGAAATAATTACATAAAACTCACATATATGTGTGATTTATGTGCCTACATATACACTGTGAATGTATTTCGTAGCTTGTGAGGGTAATTTGTGTCAGCATTATTCATTTGGGCTAATCAATATATACTGAAAGATATACTTATGAATAATAAGATGTCAATTCACATATAACTATCTTTTTATGCAAGACATTGTTGAAGCATCAAATAAATGTTCTTTGTAAAAACACACATTTCCCCTCATATCTTGCATTTACTGACATCTCAAATAAACCAGAGAAATAAAGTACTAGACTGCTGGGAAATCCCTGTCACTTTTTCAGAAATTGCAGTAGAAAAAACTCTGGTAAACTGTAAATATGACAGCAAATTTCAACAGAGACTGTCAAGCACTACACATGTTTCATTAGCACAAGAAGCTGAATTGGGAATCCGCAAGACTGTGGCTGAATTAATAAGCCTGGCTTCCTTTTGCGTTGCTAGTTCCTTCAGGGCATGCTAATAATGGGCCTCCTTGTTCTACTCCAGATAGGGACTGTCAGAACAACAGTTATAATAAGACGTGAGATGGGAAATGGCCTCTGCACTTAGGTTTTTCAACACGCCGTTAAGGGTTTAATGGGCTGCATGGTTGGAGTGACCCTTTCTACTAAGGGATGCTTTCTGCCCCTCCAGGGGAGCTATCAGAGAAGGTGATGGCACCCCACTCCAGTACTCTTGCCTGGAAAATCCCATGGATGGAGAAGCCTGGTGGGCTACAGTCCATGGGGTCGTGAAGAGTCGGACATGACTGAGCGACTTCACTTTCACTTTTCACTTTCATGTATTGGAGAAGGAAATGGCAACCCACTTCAGTGTTCTTGCCTGGAGAATCCCAGGGACAGGGGAGCCTGGTGGGCTGCCATCTCTGGGGTGGCACAGAGTCAGACATGATCGAAGCGACTTAGCAGCAGCAGCAGGGGAGCTATGTACACCACCCAAGTGACTAGGGGGCAAAGTGATAAAATTACCTCTGAAAGTAAATCATGTTTGTAAAATATTTCTTTTGGAGAATGGATTTAAAGCATGATGGCAGGAAAGCTCGGTTTGGTACTGGACTGGTATCTCATGGTCTGGACTCAACCATGAGAGCTTCCATCATCCAGGAGGATGTGAGTCAAGCACAGGACAGGGGTCCTCCTGCCCCACAGTGCGAAGCTGAAACAAAAACGACGACAATTTGTTATGTGATGTATCACATTTCTTGATTTGTGGATACTGAAAAATCCTTACATCCTTGACATAATGATCATGGAGTATGATCATGGTGTATGATCCTCTTAATGTATTGTTGGATTCAGTTTGCAAAAAATAAATAAATAAATAACAAAGCAAAACTCACCAACCAATTCCCTCTCCCCACCGCCTCTGTGCAAAAACCACACAGTTGCTGTTATGCACAGAAAGAACACACTGACTCTAGGTGTAACACTCATAGCAGTAGGGATAAGGCATAGCAAGGAAACTCTAGAAATGCTGACTGCATGGATGGATGGCTGTATATCAGGAAATACCCCTGAATCTTGTTTCAGAAGAAATTTATTATAGGAAAAATCAAGCTAACAAATCAAGCATCCACATTACACAGAATTCATCTTTATGCTTTTTAAAACTTTTATGTTCCCCTAGGACATTAAAAATGCAGTTGATTAAACAGTGCAAGAAATTTTCTTCCTTTCTCTGAATTTTTAATATTTTTCTGAAATAAGCACATATTTCTTGTTTAGCAGGAAAAACAATAAAAATTATTTTAGGAACCCAGTTTAAGTTACCGAAGTGGCATTTCCATGTATACTTTTTGAAGTAAATTATTCTTGGAGTTTTAGAGCTAGCATCAGCTCCACTTTTGGTAGCAACTGTGCTTTGCCTTGCCTGACTCTGCAGCCTGTTTGCAGGATAAGAAAGTTGAGGTCCAGGGAAGGCGAGCAGTGTACCCACAGGACAGAACAGGTGGGCTCACAACCTAAGACTCCTTTACTAAGAAGGACACAGTTAAATGAAAGAGACAGTGAGGTTGAATACAAAAGACAGTTTATGCTAAACTGAGTTACTGGACTCTAGCGTGTCTCTATTGTTATCAGATAAATTTATGCCCCTCCTCAATGTCTTTGGCTGTCCAGACACAGGTGTGACTTCAGGTGGTAAATAGCGGTACTATCACCATCGTATTCATTAGCAGGTACTTGACTTGAATGCCGGAAGCAGCTATAATTAAGCTTTTCCTTGGCAAAAATTTCAATACTGTGTTCAGGTTTCTGTATTGTGCTTGCCAAGCTGTGTCTGCAGCCATATTACGTGGTACAAATCAATTCACCAACACCTCCAGCCTGGAGTTTTCATGGGGAAGAAAGCAATTAAGATTTAGAGCAGGTGCTGCTTTGACTATTAATTATAAACCCTGTGGAACACATTGAAGTGTGCAGTACGATTCTGAGAAATATCTCATTCTAAATTGGAATTTTTTTTTTTTTTTTTTTACTTTTTAAGGAGACAGCCTTAGGTAACTTCAAGGTGTAAATATTTTATTGAATGCAATAAAAATTTAAGACTTTCTGAAACTTAGTTTATGAAAGGGCTCAATTCTATTAAATGACTCTGGGAATAGGTAGGAGGTTGTAACAGATTCTGATCCAGCAGAATATTAAATATGAATATCAGCATTAAAAATTTTGTTAGTCACAATAAACTTGAGATAAAATAAATGTAGACCAAGGACACACAGAAGAGGTCTATTGTCCCTGGAGGGTGTAACTCTGGGGTGGTCACAGCCTTAGGGTTCAGGGAACAATAGAATGAGAGGTTGGGATACTAGTGTGGCAGGTGGGACTGCTTCCCAATGTAGCAGTCGTGAGCTTGAGCACTCTGGCCCAGGCAGCAGCTTATAGCTGGAGAAACATGAGATCCCCAGGCCCAGGAGACCAGTTATTAATAAATGCGGTACCTTGAGAATACACTCTGCCTCTCCCCTATATCACTGGAAACAAGCCTTGTTCAAAAGGCATAGTATTTACAAGGAAGTTATGGTGTCCCAAACACAAATAAGAATCCACACCAGAGTGACCCAACATGCTAGGTAAATAGACAAGCTGAGAGAGACAACCAAACTCATAAACAAAAGAACAAAAATAAGTGAAAACAAGAGTTGATGGAGGAAAGAGGGATTAAAGGAAATGTTATTATGAATAATATCTTCAGAGGGAACACAGAGATTGTGCGTATGCTAAGTTGCTTGAGCCGTGTCCGACTCTGCGACCCTATGAACTATAATAGGCCAGCAGGCTCCCCTGACCATGGGGATTCTACAGGAAAGAATGCTGGAGTAGGTTGCCATGTCCTCCTCCAGGGATCTTCTGACACAGGGTTCGAACCCGTGTCTCTTTATGTCTCCTACATTGGCAGACGGGTTCTTTACCACTGGCTCCACCTGGCAAGCCCCACAGAGATTTCATGTCTGTAAACAAAATCAGATTATATGAACAACCATCAGGAAAACTGAAAATAAAAATCAACATTAGTGAAAGAACCATTTCAATAGATAGACTGAGAGTGAAAGAAAAATCTTAAAAGCAACACTCTAGAGGATGAAACTAAAAAAGTGAGAAGATAGTTCAAAAGAATAAAAATATGAAAAATAGGAAAATGAAATTAAAAGACTTAGAGAATATTTCTAAAATTATAAACTCTATCTTTAGGAAGAGAATAGAAAGAAGAAAGGGAAGAAAATCATCTAAAAACTTTATAGGAATATTTCCCTGAGTAGAACCATATAACCACTTGGTTAGATTTTATTTCTACTCTATACATATCAGTAATTACCATAAAATAATTCACTTGCTAAATACTCTCAGAATGGGTAAAAAAAACAAAACCAAGGTGATTCAACTATATGCTCTTCCAAGAAATACAAACATGACAAAGAAAGAAATCTTGGGGAAAAAAATCTTTGAAAAAGATTTATAAAGCAGATGGTAACAAAAAAAATCTGCAATATGACAACATTATATTAGACAAAATGTAATTTAAAGCAAAAAAAAATGCTTCAAGAGAAACAAAGATGGTATATTTCATATTCTGAAGAGGTACAGTTGTCCAGGAAATTATAACATAGATCCTAATGGAGCCAACAAATTGCCTGAGTTACATAAAGCAAGAACTGGAACAAGTACAAAGAAAAATAAAATTCACAATGCTAAAGGAAGATTTTAAAATATTTCCCACTAAAATTGCATAAGAAACTTATGGGATTCAAATGACATAAGTAACAATTCAGTATGAATATATGACTGGTTTAAAAACATTTACAAAGACCTCCAAATTATACATGTCTATACAAACTATGGACGGAGGTTCGTGACATTGTACAGGAGACAGGGATCAAGACCATCCCCATGGAAAAGAAATGCAAAAAAGCAAAATGGCTGTCTGGGGAGGCCTTACAAATAGCTGTGAAAAGAAGAGAAGCGAAAAGCAAAGGAGAAAAGGAAAGATATAAGCATCTGAATGCAGAGTTCCAAAGAACAGCAAGAAGAGATAAGAAAGCCTTCCTCAGCGATCAATGCAAATAAATAGAGGAAAACAACAGAAAGGGAAAGACTAGAGATCTCTTCAAGAAAATTAGAGATACCAAGATGGGCAAAGATGGGCTTGATAAAGGACAGAAATGGTATGGACCTAATAGAAGCAGAAGATATTAAGAAGAGGTGGCAAGAATACACAGAACTATACAAAAAACGTCTTAATGACCCAGATAGCCATGATGGTGTGATCACTCACCTAGAGCCAGACATCTTGGANAGGCCTTACAAATAGCTGTGAAAAGAAGAGAAGCGAAAAGCAAAGGAGAAAAGGAAAGATATAAGCATCTGAATGCAGAGTTCCAAAGAACAGCAAGAAGAGATAAGAAAGCCTTCCTCAGCGATCAATGCAAATAAATAGAGGAAAACAACAGAAAGGGAAAGACTAGAGATCTCTTCAAGAAAATTAGAGATACCAAGATGGGCAAAGATGGGCTTGATAAAGGACAGAAATGGTATGGACCTAATAGAAGCAGAAGATATTAAGAAGAGGTGGCAAGAATACACAGAACTATACAAAAAACGTCTTAATGACCCAGATAGCCATGATGGTGTGATCACTCACCTAGAGCCAGACATCTTGGAGTGCAAAGGCAAGTGGGCTTTAGGAAGCCTCACTACGAACAAGCTAGTGGAGGTGATGGAATCCCAGTTGAGCTATTTCAAATCCTAAAAGATGATGCTGTTAAATTACTGTACTCAATGTGCCAGCAAATTTGGAAAACTCACCAGTGGCCACAGGCATGGAAAAGATCAGTTTTCATTCCAATCCCAAAGAACAGCAGTGACAAAGAATGTTCAGACTACTGCACAGTTGCACTCATTTCACATGCTAGCAAGGTAATGCTCAAAATTCTCCAAGCTAGGCTTTAATAGTACATGAACCAAGAACTTCCACATAACCAGAGATCAAATTGACAACATCCATTGGATCACAGAAAAAGCAAGAGAGTTCCAGAAAAATGTCTACTTCTGCTTCATTGACCATGCTATAAAGCCTTTGACTGTGTGAATCACAGCAAACTGGAAAATTCTTAAAGAGATGGGAATACCAGACTACCTTACTTGCCTTCTGAGAAACCTGTCAAGAAGCAACAGTTAGAACCAGACATGGAACAACAGACTGTCTCAAAATTGGGAAAGGAGTACGTCACGCTGCTTATTAACTTATATGTGGAGTACATCATGAGAAATGCCAGGCTAGATGAAGCACAAGCTGGAATCAAGATTGCTGGGAGAAATACCAATAACCTCAGATATGCAGATGATACCACCCTTATGGCAGAAAGCAAAGAGAAACTAAAGAACCTCTTGATGAAGGTGAAAGAGGAGAGTGAAAAAGCTGGCTTAAAACTCAGCATTCAAAAAATGAAGATCATGGCATCTGGTCCCATCACTTCGTGGCAAATAGGTGGGGAAACAATGGAAACAGTGACATATTTTATTTTCTTGGGCTCCAAAATTGCTGCAGATGGTGGCTGCAGCCATTAAATTAAAAGACACTTGTTCCTTGGAAGAAAAATTATCAACCTAGACAAGATATTAAAAAGCAGATATTACTTTGCTGACAAAGGTCCTTCTAGTCAAAGCAAGCTATGGTTTTTCCAGTAGTCATGTATGAATGTGAGAGTTGGACCATAAAGAAAGCTGAGCCCTGAAGAATTGACGCTTTTTAACTAAGGTGTTGGAGAAGACCCTTGAGAGTTCCTTGGACTGCAGAGAGATCAGACCAGTCAATCCTAAAGGAAATCAGTCCTGAATATTCACTGGAAGGACTGATGCTAGAGCTGAAACTCCAATACTTTGGCCACCTGATGCAAAGAGCTGACTTATTAGAAAAGACCCTAATGCTGAGAAAGATTGAAGGCAGGAGAAGAAGGGGACAACCGATGGTTGGATGGCATCACCAACTCATTGGACATGAGTTTGAGCAAGCTCCAGGAGATGGTGAAGGACAGAGAAGGCTGGTGTGCTGTAGTCCATGGGGTTGCAAGGAGTTGGACATGACTAAGTGATTGAACAACAAAGGAAAACATACAGAATTCAGTACTCTTATTGAAAGATAGGGCAGGATTTCTTAATGTATAAAAGCCTGAAAGCCAACTAAACTGGCTTATGCAAATAGAAAAACCTAGTGGTTTATGTAATTAAAAACTGCAGGGTAGACTTCAGGTATGGTTGGATCCAGGTGCTCAAAAAATATCATCATTTCCCATTTCTTCCGTGTGACATTTTTATTCTCAGGTAAACTCTCCCCATATGACTGCAAAATAATGGTCAACTGCAGGGCCTGGTATATACATTCTCAGTTCAGCAACCCCAAGAGGAAGAAAGCCTTTTGCCCAAGAGACAAGAGTTCTCAGACTCACTCCAATGTGTGATCACTTTGAATAAGGAGTGGATCTGCTCCACTCAAAACAGAAATACTAAGTAAGGATTGGTAAGAAAAAGAAACTAATTCTACAGGAAAAATTGAAAATAAACTAAGCTTGTACTCAGTTAAACAGATAAAGTAAATCCTGAGAAGTTGAAAAAAAAAAAAAGCAACTAAGCAAAATGTTATAAAAAGATGAAAAAGTAATGGAATTTATGAATAAAACAACAACTTACTACTTTAAAAAATAGACAAATCTTTGACAAATCTGGTCAAGAATAAGGGTGGAAACAAACACAAGCAAAATTAGTATTGAGAAGAATCAGAACTCAGGACATGGATTTCTAAAACTGTAAAAAACAATACTTTTTTTGACTTTGTTTTAAACATAATTAAAAAATAAGTGAAAAAATGATTTTCTATGAAAATAAAGTTAATCAAAATAAGATATACACACCTGACATGAGAAAATACACTCTCCCCACCACACACACACATCCTGAAAAGGGCGGTCAAAGGTATATTCCCAATAAATGCCACTAGGTTTGAAGTTTTGACAAGTATAGTCTACCAAACTTAGAAGAAAAGATACCTCCAATATTGTATAAACTGTTCCAAAGTTTAGGAAGTTTACCTCCCAATTCATTTTATGATTTTAGCATAATTCTGATGGCAAAACTACGCAAAGAAAGGATGAGGAAATGATATGCAAATTTCACATATAAACAAAGGCACAAAAGCTCTAAATAAAATATCTACAGACTCCTGTATTTAGTAAGAAAGTTCCTCGAGGTATATAGATGCAAGATTTCCATTTAAATGTACATAACATTATATTCATTGATAATGACCATTGAATATTTCATTGAAAAATTCCTATTTCCAATAGAAACAAAAGATAAATAGTTTAGTAATGTCCTAGTAAGAACTATGCAAGACCTAAATGGAAAAATCTGTAACAGTTTCAGAAAGGCATGTATGGACAGCTGAATAACCAGAGGTAGTCCAAGGTCCTGTGAGAGAAGAGAAAGTTCCATCATCTCCCATTAACCCTCTGAGCTTCTAAAATCAGATGAGGAAGTTACATCTGAACTTGAGGGGTGTCTTCTGCTTAAGGCTCCGCTGGGTTCTCCTGGCAGGTTCTTGTTCAGCACATTACCTCTTTTCTGTATCAGACTGCTTTGTTCTTCCCCAGAAAGCAAAGTCTGTCCTTTCTCCCCTCCATTATTCAACGCAGGTCTTATATAATAAAATTGCCTTTCTCAGATTTTCTGCTTTCCAAAAGTTGCATACCCATTTATGGGAAGAGGGTATCCCAGAAGCTGCTTTCAGGGACAAAATGATTCTCCATTCTGCACCCTATCACTCCCTCACCCTTCTGAAGAGTAGGGGAGGGAAGAGAGCGGAGAGGCCTAGCTACCCTGCTGAGTTCTGTGTGAGCGGTTAAGGCTACTTCTGGATCTCTCGGTCATTCTCTGTCAACTCTGCCAGGTACACTCTGTAGAAGGAAGCATTGACAGGCAAAGCATCAGCCATCCTGTGGACCTTAAATCCCATCTGCCACCCTTCAGATCTCAAACCCAATTCTAGCACTGACCACATCATAGGTAGAAAGGATGTCACCAGGAGTGGAAGAAAAGGATCTGGGCTCTGCATTTAGGTAACAATTCCTCAGCAACTCAACAGCCTGGGAACGATACTTTGGAGAAACTGTCCACCGGGATAAAAGTCCGTTTGTAATAGTCGTTAATAGTCACTATAATAGTCACTCCTTGGCTGCCCTGACTAGCTGACCCTTGTTCCTCTAAGTTTGCATTCGCTTTCTTTTTTTTTAAATTTATTTTTTATTTTTATTTATTTCTTTTACCTTGTTTTACTTTACAGTACTGTAGTGGATTTGGCATACATCTTAGCTCCTTCTCCACTGTCCTCCTGAGCCTCTTTGACCCCAGCCACACAAAAGGCCCTTCTTGTTTTTTGTTTTCATTTTTGTTTCTGCTTAGGCTTCCCTCCCACCCCCACCCCTTTATTCTGCATCACAGCCTAACTCAATTCACAATTTCCTGGCTTGGAGCCAATAAAGATATTGGCTTTGGAATCACCTATCCTCCTTTCCTCCTACCTACCTCTTTTCTCCAGTTCCTGCTCCACTTCAGGTGCAGTATTTTCTGGGGTCAAAGAGCCAGCACAGGAAGAGAGTTGCAGAGGAAGCATAGGGGTGGCAACTCAGACCCCCCTAGGGTCTGGGCAGGTGACAGGAGCTTGTGATGGGCCAGGTGGAAAGCTGGCAAGCACATGTCCAGTGAAAGGGAGCAGCTGCTACTCAGCTCCCCTGATTACTGCCAGGTGGGAGAGCGAGCCCAGAGCTGCCAGGGTTCTCATTTTTAAGAAGCCAGAAATATCTTTGTTATCAGAAGCAAAGGTTTCCCAAATACTGTGTAATTCTTCAGTTAGATCTGGAAACCCTCTGTAGCACAAACTTTTAGCTTATTGAAGATTGTTATCTTCTACCTGGGGAATGGTACCAAGCAAAGCAGAGGGCAGATGGGTATCCAACAGGAGGGCTGGCCCCTCCTCGCTTTCCTCTCTTGGGACAGACTAGTCCAACCGCTGATATCAACTATGCAGTTATGGTGCATGTCAGGCCCTGTGTTAAGCTTTTTACATGTGTCATCCCAGGGAATCCTCACAATAACCACGGAAGCAGAGCTGCAGGATAGCAAATAAAATCACGGGACTCCATCAAATTTGGAGTTTTCATGGGACATACTTATATTGAACAGTTACTTGTTTCCCTGAAATTCAAATTGAACATCCTGTGTTTTATCTGGATATCCTGCAGGAGAGGTATGTGTTTGTGTGTGGGCGTTCAGTAATCTCCGGCTCTTGACCCCATGGACTGTAGCCTGTCGGGCTCGTCTGTCCATGGACTTTTCCAGGCAAGAATACTGGAGCAGGTTGCTATTTTCTACTCCAGGGCATCTTCCCAACCCAGGGATCTAACTGCGTCTCTTGAGACTCCCACATTCGCAGTCAGATTCTTTACCACTGGGCCACCTGGGGTTTGATTAAATTTTGTGCAGCACGTGTTTGTGAACACCAGTGTATCCTGCTGCATTTCTCAGACTTGTCAATTATATATCAAAAGTTATAACAGCAAATGCTCTTTTAAAAAGTGTCCTACAAATAATTAGTATGAAGCCTATTTATGAATAATTTATATACATACAAATACATATAGTAATATGTATGCATACAAAAACATTGTACTTAATACAGGTATATGTGTGTGTATATACACATGAAGTTGTTCATTGTTGTTTAGTCACAAAGTTGTGTCCTACTCTTTTGAGATCCCATGGATTATAGCCCACCAAACTCCTCTGTCCATGGGATTTCCCAGGCAAGAATACTGGAGTGGGTCACCATTTCCTTCTCCAGGAGATCTTCCCAACCCAGGGACTGAACCCAAATCTCATTACTGTGCTGTGCTTCGTCAGTCAGTTGCGTCTGACTTTTTGCAACCCCGTGGACTGTATAGCCCCCCAGGTTTCTCTGTTCTGGGGATTCTCCAGGCAAGGATATAGGAGTGGGTTGCCATGCCCTGTTCCAGGGGATCTTCCCAACCCAAGGATCAATCTCAGGTCTCTCACATTACAGGTGGATTCTTTAACATCTGGGCCACCAAGGAAGCCTGAATCTCATTAAGGTCTGTTTTAATATTTACAAAAGAGGCTGATCCCTTGTGAGTTGCTCAGCTAGTAAAGGGTCACCTAGCTAGTAAAAAATGGAGTCAGAAATCAGGATTCAGGCCCAGACTTGTTCATTTCCTATGCCTATACTTACTCTCTGTACTAGTATTTTCAAACTTTGGTTCACCCATACAGTAAGCCCAGGGGTTAGGGAGTAATTCCCAAATTAATTAATTTAATTTCTTAAATTAATGACAATTTAAAATGCTAGTTATACAGATAAAAAGTTGGGTCCTGATTTGAATAACCAATTACAATAAAACATTTATGAGACATTCCGAAAAATTTCAACCTGGACTAGATATTTAGTTATATTGAGAGATTAAATGTAATAAAGAAATTGTGATTTAGTTTTTATTAACAATAGTCCTTTTTAAGAAACATGTGTTGATATATTTCCAACTGAAATGACATGGTGTCTGGGATTGGCTTCTAAATAAGATATGGAGAATAAATTAAAGGTAAAAACAAAACTGACCATAAATTGATGATTTTTGAAGCTGAGTGACAGGTATATGTATGCACTACTTAACCACCTCTATCTCTATCTTTTGGTATCAGTTCAGTTCAGTCACTCACTCATGTCCGATTCTTTGCGACCCCATGAACCACAGCACGCCAGGTCTCCCTGTCCATCACAACTCCTGGAGTCCACCCAAACCCAAGTCCATCGTGTCAGTGATGCCATCCAACCATCTTATCCTCTGTCGTTCCCTTCTCCTCCTGCTCTCAATCTTTCTCAGAATCAGGGTCTTTTCAAATGAGTCAGCTCTTCGCATCAGGTGGCCACAGTACTGGGGTTTCAGCTTCAACATCAGTCCTTCCAATGAACACCCAGGACTGATCTCCTTTAGGATGGACTGGTTGGATCTCCTTGCAGTCCAAGGGACTCTCAAGAGTCTTCTCCAGCACCACAGTTCAAAAGCATCAATTCTTTGGCGCTCAGCTTTCTTTACAATTCAACTCTCACATCCATACATGACCACTAGAAAAACCATAGCCTTGACTAGATGGACCTTAGTTGGCAAAGTAATGTCTCTGCTTTTTAATATGCTGTCTAGGGTGGTCATAACTTTCCTTCCAAGGAGAAAGCGTCTTTTAATTTCATGGCTGCAATCACCATCTGCAGTGATTTTGGAGCCCAGAAAAATAAACTCAGCCACTGTTTCCACTGTTTCCCCATCTATTTATCGTGAAGTGATGGGACTGGATGCCATGATCTTAGTTTTCTGAATGTTGAGCTTTAAGCCAACTTTTTCACTCTCCTCTTTCACTTTCATCAAGAGGCTCTTTAGTTCTTCTTCACTTTCTGCCATGAGGGTGGTGTCATCTGCATATATGAGGTTATTGGTCTTTCTCCCAGCAATCTTGATTCCAGCTTGTGCTTCATCCAGTCCAGCATTTCTCATGACATACTCTGCATATAAGTTAAATAAACAGGGTGACAGTATACAGCCTTGATGTACTCCTTTTCCTATATGGAACCAGTCTGTTGTTCCATGTCCAGTTC